>CAUYLG010035799.1:0-40280 GCA_963573385.1 Cacajao melanocephalus
ACTCCTCACTGAGAAGCGCCACACTGCGCCGGGGTGCCAGCAGAACAGCCGCGCCGGCCAAAAGAGTCGCGCTGGCGACCCGTGTGGCTCCTCCGCTGGGTAGCTCCCAGTTTGTGGGCCACAGAAATTCGTCTGAAATTGTGGCGTCCACTCACTCTCTGTGCTTTCACTGAGAGCTGCAATCCTGAGCTGTTGCTAATCCTCCATCTTGGATCTCTCTCCCAGTATTGTTTATTAAATAAGGAATTCCTTCCCCATTGCTTACTTTTGACAACTTTGTCAAATATCAGATGGCTTTAGGTGCGCAGTTTTGAATTCTCTGTTCTTTTTTTTTTTTTTTTTTTTTTTTGGTGGTGTCTCACTTTATTTCCCAGGCTGCAGTGCAGCATGATCTCAGCTCACTGCAACCTCCACATCCTGGGCTCAAGTGATTCTCCTGCCTCAACTTCCTGAGTAGATGGGATTTCAGGCACGCACCACCATTCTTAGCTAATTTTTGTATTTTTTTAGTAGAGACGGAGTTTCACCATGTTGGTCAGGCTGGTTTTGAACTCCTGACCTCATGATCTGCCTGCCTTGGTGTCTACAAGTGCTGGGATTACAGGTGTGAGCCACTGCACCTGGCCTAGATTCTCTGTTCTGTTCCATTGATCTATGTGTCTGATTTTGTGCCACTGATATGCTATTTTTGTTACTGTAGCCCTACATTATAGTTTGAAGTCAGGTAATATGATCCTTCTGGCTTTGTTCTTTTTGCTTAGGATTGCTTTGACTATTCATGTTTTTTGGTTCCATATGAATTTTAGAATTGTTTTTTCTAATTCTGTGAAAATGACATTGTTATTTTGATAGAAGTAGCTTTGGATCTGTAGATAGTTTTGGGTAGTATGGCCTTTTAATGATATTGAGTCTTCCAACCAATGAGTATGGAATTTTTTTTTAATTTGTTTGTGTTCTCCTGTGGTTTCTTTCAGTAGTGTTTTGTGGTTCTTATTGCAGAGGCCTTTTGCTTCCTTGGTTAGATATATTCCTGGGTATGTTGTTTTTTTCTGTAGCTGTTATAAAGGGGATCGTGTTCTTGATTTGGCTCTCAGCTTGAACATTGTTGGTGTATAGAAATACTACTGATTTTTGTGCATTGATTTTATATTCTGAAACTTTGTTGAGGTTGCTTTATCAGTTCCTGCAGTTCCTGGAGGTTTTTTTTTGGTAGAGTCTTTAAGGTTTTCTAGGTAGACTCATACTATCAGGGAAGAGAGATAGTTTGAATTCTTTTTTTCCTATTTGGATGCCTTTTATTTCTTTCTCTTGCCTGATTGCTCTGGCTAGGACTTATCCCTGATCTTAAATTGACTAATTCTTGTTCACTCCAGCAATTTTAGTGTATTTGAATCTTGGAAAGCAGTTTGTATTTTCAGTACCTTTCTTCCTGTATGCATTGTTCCTTATGGAAGCTAATCTGTAACTCCTGTGGAGATAGGTGGGGGTAGAGGAGATGGCATAGGCCCAGCTTTTTGTATTAAGGGCTAAAACAGACCTACAAAATAAAACAAAAATTTATATCTCTTAGTCTTAAGTTTGTATAGCTAATATAGTTAACTCAAGAAATACTTCTCTGAGCCAACAAATTTTTTGCCATGAATTCAGTGTCTGCTCTATTAATGATCAACTTACATTAGTAATCAAAAAGAAACAATAAAACAAACATCTTAGAAAACTATATTATCAGAATTAGCAAAGATATGGGGATACATTCTACCATACTACTGGCAGGTGTGCAAATTGATACAAAATTTGTATAGCTAACATGGTTAACTCAGGCAATACTTCTCTGAGCCAACAAAATTTTTTCCGGGAATTCAGTGTCTGCTCTATTGGTAATCAATTTACATTAGTAACCAAAAAGAAACAATAAAACAAATGTCCCAGAAAACCATATTACTCAGAATTAGCAAAGATATGGGGACACATTCTGCTATACCACTGGTAGGTGTGCAAGTTCATACAGATATTCTTCTAGATATTAATACTAAACAGCAAATTATTTAGCTACTGCTGCATAAAAAAACTATCACAAAAGTCAATGGCTTCAAATGATAAGCATTTATTGTTACTTCCAAGTCTACAAGCCACGTGACAGGTTCTTTAGGTCTTAGTTAGTCTTAATCATACTTCTGTGGTTAGCTGTGGGTTAGGTAGATGGTTCTGTTGATCTTGGATGGACTTTCTCCCATGTGTAGGATCAACTAACTATCAACTGTGGCATTGCCTGGAGTAAATGGGGTCTCCTCCATATGCTCAGCAGGCAAGAGTGGGCTTATTCACACGTAGTGTCAAGGTTCCAAGAGTGTGAGAAGAAGCATGCAAGGCCTCTTGAGAGCTAGGCTTGGAATTTGCAAAATCCCTTCTGCCAAATTATATTGGATAAATAATTTCACAAGTCCAACTCAAATTCAAGAGATGGAGAACTAGATTTGACATTTCAATGAGAGGAGCTGAATGATCACATTGAAAATGGATATGTAATAAAAGTCTGACTCATATTTTGATATTTGACTGCTGGCAGCTGTTAAGCCTCACCTCTCCTCTTCCCTTCTGTTCCATATCTGGAAAAGCTGGTAAGAAAGCCTGGGTGACTCTTTCTTTGGAGCCAGTGGGAATTTGAAATCACCTAAGCCCTTATCCATGAAAGTACCTTTGCCCCAAAGCCCATCCACTAGGCACAGTAAAAACCCCAAACCAGTTTCCTTTTTTGCTCTCCCTAGCCACATTTGGATCAGTGTGGGTGGCGTGCTTTGGTCTTTCCTAAAAGTCTCATCAACTAAGTAATAAATATTTTCATCCCCTCTTGGTATGTGTGTGTGGCATCATCAGTTTTGACACCAAAGTCAACATTTGGGGTCCATCCTGAGTGGCATGACAGCATAGATACTAGAATCTGTCACAGTCAGCCTTTGCTATGCTATATTAGTCACAAACAAACCCCAAATCTCAGTAGCTTATAAAATCAAAGGTGTTTTTTGTTTCCTTGTTTGTTTTGATTAAGGTATGCCTTTGTGTGTGTGTGTGTGTGTGTGGCAGGCTTCATTTCAATCTTGTTTGCTTGGCCGTGGCTATGTCTACTAGTCAGATGTTACCACAGTAGTCTGGCAGTTGTTATATTCCACAGAGGTCTGTGGCACGGGTCCTTTTCATTCTGAAATCCAGGCTGACAATAGAATAGCCCTTAGCTGGAACATGCAGTGCTAGCGTCAGGAAAAAAAAAAAAAACAACAAAAAAAACAAAACTAAAAGAGTTGGTGCAAAAACATGATGACTCTAAAAGCTGTTACTTAGTAGTGGGATATAGAGGTCACACCTTGTTATATGCCATTGACCAAAAAAGTCATAGATCCAAGCCCAGTTTTAACGGGAAAAGACATTGGAACAATTCTGTCCTAAAAAAGGCATGGTAATAGGCTGAATTAAGATGAATAATTCTCTTAACAGAATGTACAAGGTGAATAGGGAAAAATAGTGTCGTTTACCCAGACACATTTATAAAATAGTCAAAAGCTTTAAATTTTTAATAAGAAATTTGCCCTAATAATTCTGTCTAGGAATTGTACTTAAGAAAAGAGGTTTGAAAATATAAAGCAAAGAGGAGGATCGTCACCACCCTGTGCAAGAGGAAGAACACCTAATAGCATAGAAAAATGTGCGCAATGTTGTTAAGTGGTTAAACAGCATATAAAGAGCGTATTGAAGAATTATTAATATGTATGAGTATACATTGGAAAAATACCAGAATGAAACATATTGACATGTTTATAGATCTATCTCTGGGTGTTAGGTGATCTTTATTTTCTACTTTTTATGTTCTTTTTTTTTTTTTTTTTTTTTGAGATGGAGTTTTGCTCTTGTTACCCAGGCTGGAGTGCAATGGTACGATCTTGGCTCACTGCAACCTCCACCTCCCAGGTTCAAGTGATTCTCTTGCCTCAGCCTCCCAGGTAGCTGGAATTATGGGCACCCGTCATGACACCTGGCTAATTTTTGTATTTTTGGTAGAGACAGGGTTTCCCCATATTGGCCAGGCTGGTCTTGAACTCCTGACCTCAGGGGATCCGCCCTCCCAAAGTGCTGGGATTACAGGCATAAACCATCAACCCCAGCCTACTTTTTGTGTTCTCAAAAGAATGTGCAGTTTTTTAAAGGTATGAGAAACGATAAAACATGGTGAAAAACTGGGAGATCCTTGATATAAATAATCCTGAAAATGTAAATTTTTATTCATAAACTCAAAGGGATAATAAATAATAGCAAAGGATGCATCCAGAGTTTGCACAGGTTAATTTTGACATACAGATTTTGACCTTTTAAAATTGTTGTTAATGGATTGATGATTTTTGTTCTAAAGTAATATTAATTTGGTAATACTAATCAAAACATTCAAAAGCATGCTACTGGAATATCTTTAAATCAGAGTTTAGAATGTCAGCATCCTGTGATAAAGGGAAGATGTATAGTTATTCTCTGGGGATTTTAATTATCTGGACTATTTTCCCAAAAATTAGAATTAAAAAAGGAACATAGAGCCACCTTTTGGCTTATCGTTACTCAGTTGAATTTATAACATCAAGGTGATTAGAAAAGGCTCCTTTGGTGGAAAACAGGAACTTTTCTTGCATTTAGTATGTCAGAAGCCCTGAATGGATCTCCAGCCCCGAAATGTGGATGCCTGTGACTCTGATGGTTGAGAGTTCTTTAAGGCTGTTTTAAAAGAGACTGCCTTAAAATGTGTGTATATTCAAAAGAACAATACATTTTGTTTTTCAACTCCTCTGGTAATAGGGTATTTTTAAATTTAATTCACACATTCATTCCATTTAACCTACCTGATTTGATTTTTTTCAGACTTGACTACTACATCGAATATTTAGGGCACAGGCTAATTAAGTGAAATGTTTGGATGGAATTGTAGGGATTTTGCAAATTATTTTTTTCTCCCTTAAATGTAAAATTAGTGTAGTTTTATATTAGTAAACTAAGTATATAGTAAATACATATATTCTGAATAAACAGAAGGAGAAGACGGAAAGTAGACACAAACTCCAATATTGCAGATTACACTATTGTGAGTCCTGTTAGTGGAGGGACAAATGGCTTACAATGTACAGTGGTTCCTGGGTTACTAATATAGTTCATTCCTGTGGCCCTAATTTTCAAGATAAGAGTCTAGGAAGAGAGGAGTATAAATTGCATAATTTTAATGGTCTGTCAGTTGTGATCTTATTAAAAAATGTTTGCTGAGAAAAGAAACTTCATTTATTTAGAAAAAATTTTAAAAACTTTAAGTTCAGAGGTACAAGTGCAGATCTGTTACAAGTACGGGTTTATTGTACAGATTATTTCATCACCCTAGTTTTAAGCCTAGTACCCATTAGTCATTTTTCCCGATGCTCTCCCTCCTCTACCCTCCATCCTCTGAAAGGCCCAGTGTGTTTATTTAGAAAACTCTTTTTAAAGATATTTATTTATATATCTTCACTTTATGGTAAGGAGCAGTGAGTCCATAATCAGAACACTTTCAGGGAAGTTCTAACACCTAGCCCTGATACCAAGACTGAGAATCTGATAGCATAGCTATTAAAAATTAAGGCCTCTGAAAGATTTCCATTTCTGCTAACAGAAATGCCCAAGGCAGCCAGATACTGTGTCTCCCATTCTGTTGTAATGTAGTTGCATCAGTTCTGCTATTCTGTTATGATGCAAGCACCTAGAATGACATTTACAAAGCAGGCAAAATGAAAACGGTACAAAAACTAGAACTATCACATGTAAAAATCATCACCCATACTAAGACACTTTAGGTACTGTTGAAAGAGCTGTGAGAAAATTTAAAATCTGACTGCTCAAAGTGTGGTGCTTTTTGCCCTCACCTTTTAAGTTCAGGGGTACCTGTGCAAGGTGTGCAGGTTTGTTACATAGGTAAATATGTGCCATGGTGGTTTGCCTCACAGATCAACCCATTACCTAGGTATTAAATCCAGCATCTATTAGCTGTTCTTCCTGATGCTCTCCCTCCTCCAACCCCTGACCCTCTAACAGGACCCAATGTGCTTTGTCCCCTTTTCACAGGTGTCCATATGTTCTCGTCATTCAGCACCCACTTATAAACGAGAACACATGATATTTGGTTTTGTGTTCCTGCATTAGTTTCCTGAGGATAATGGCTTCCAGCTCCATCCATGTCCCTGCAAAGGACATGATCTTGTTCCTTTTTATGGCTGCATAGTATTCCATGGTGTATATGTACCACATTTTCTTTATCCAGTCTATCACTGAAGGGCATTTAGATTGGTTCCATATATTTGCTATTGTGAATAGTGCTGCCATGAACATACACATACATGTATCTTTATAATACAATGACTTATATTCCTTTGGGTATATATGCAGTAATCAGATCTCTGGGTCAAATGGTATTTCTGCTTCTAGATTTTTGAGGAATTGCTGCACTGTCTTCCACGGTGTTCAAACTAATTTTCTGTCCCACCAATAGTATATAAGCATTTCTTTTCCTCCACAACCTCACCAGCATCTGTAATTTTTTGATTTTTTTATTAATAGCCACTCTGATTGATGAGAAATGATACCTCACTGTGGTTTTGATTTGCATTTTTCTAATGATCAGTGATATTGAGCTTTTTTTTTTCCATGTTTGTTGGCCACATGGGTGTCTTCTTTTGAGAAGTGTCTGCTTATGTCCATTGCCCACTTTTTAATGTTTTTTTTTCTTGTAAATTTGCTTAAGTTCTCTGTAGATGCTGGATGTTAGACCTTTGTCAGATGGTCAAATTGTAAAAGTTTTCTCCTATTCTATATGTTGTCTATGCACTTTGATGATAATTTCTTTTGCTGTGGAGAAGCTCTTTAGTTTAATTAGCTCCCTTTTGCCAATTTTGTTTTTTATTTGCAATTGCTTTAGGTGTTTTTGTCATAAAATCTTTTCCTGTGCCTGTGTCCTGAATGGTATTGCCTAGATTGTCTTCTGGGATTTTTATAGTTTTGGGTTTTACATTTAAGCCTTTAATCCACCTTGAGTTAATTATTGAATAAGGTATAAGGAAGGAATCCAGGTTCAGTTTTTTGCATCTGGCCAGCCAGTTCTCCCAGCACCATTTATTTAAGAGAGAATCCTTTTCTCATTGCTTGTTTTTGTCAGGTTTGTTGACAATCAGATGATTGTAGGTGTGTGGTCTTATTTCTGAGTTCTCTACTCTGTTCCACTGGTCTATGTGTCTGTTTTTGTACTAATACCATGTTATTTTGTTTACTGTAGCCTTGTAGTATAGTTTGAAGTGAGGTAGTGTGATGACTCCAGCTTTGTTCTTTTTGTTTAGGATTGTCTCAGCTAATCAGGCTCTTGTTTGGTTCCATATGAATTTTAAAGTAGTTTTTTCCTAATCCTGTGAAGAATGTCAATGGTAGTTTAATGGGAATAGCATTGAATCTATAAATTACTTTGGGAAATATAGCCATTTAAATGATATTGATTCCTTCTATCCATGAGTGATATGGTTTGGTTGTGTTCCTGCCCAAATCTCAACTTGAATTGTATCTCCCAGAATTCCCATGTGTTGTGGGAGGGACTCAGGAGGAGATAATTAAATCATGGGGACTGTTCTTTCTCATGCTGTTCTTATTACAGTGAATAAACCTCACGAGTTCTGATGAGTTTATCAAGGGTTTCTGCTTTTGCTTCTCCCTCATTTTTCTCTTGCCACCGCCATATAAGAAGTGCTTTTCACCTCCCATTATAATTCTGAGGGCTCCCCAGCCATATGGAACTGTTAGTCCAATTAAACCTCTTTTTGTTCTCAGTTTTGGGTATATCTTTATTAGCAGTGTGTAACAAACTAATACAGTAAGTTGGTACCAGTAGAGTGGGATGTTGCTGAAAAGATACCCGAAAATGTGGAAGCAACTTTGGAACTGGGTAACAGGCAGAGGCTGGAACAGTTTGTAGGGCTGAGAAGAAGACATGAAAATGTGGGAAAGTTTGGAACTTACTAGAGTCTTGTTAAATGGCTTTGCCCAAAATGCTGATAGCGATATGGACATTAAGGTCCAGGCTGAGGTGGTCTCAGATGGAGATGAGGAACTTGTTGGGAACTGAAGCAAAGGTGATTCTTGTTATGTTTTAGCAAAGAGACTGGTGGCATTTCACCCCTTCCCTAGGGAATTGTGGAACTTCAAGCTTCAGAGAGATGATCTAGGGTATCTAGTGGAATAAATTTCTTAAGTAGCAAATCATTCAAGAGGTGACTTACGTACTGTTAAAGGCATTCAGTTTTATAAGGGGTGCAGAGTGTAAAAGTTCAGAAAATTTGCAGCTTGACAATGTGATAGAAAAGAAAAACCAATTTTCTGGGAAGAAATTCAAGCTGGCTGCAGAAACTTGCATAAGTAACAAGGAGCCTAATGTTAATCCCCAAGACCATGGTGAAAATTTCTCCAGGTCATGTCAGAGACCTTCCCAACAGCCCCTCCCATTATAGGCCTGGATGCCCAGGAGGAAAAAGTGGTTTGTAGGCCAGGCCCAGGGTCCCCATGCTGTGTGCAGCCTAGGGAGTTTGTGCCCTGTGTCCAGCCACCCCAGCTGTGCTGCACTGTGTCGGGGGGGACCCTTCTTTGACAGGCCACTGGCACTCTACAAAGCTGGCAGGCTGGAACAACTGAGTTGACTGGACCACAGACATGGCAGCCACCCATCCCCCTGGGAACTTTGTCCTGTCTCAGGCAGGCTCTACCCTGTTGCCATTGGCTGGCTGGAATTCCCAACCAGTAAGTCTTATCTTGTGAGGTGCCATGGAAGTGGGGCCTACAGAATGACACTGCTTGGCTCCCCGGATTCAGCCCCTTTCCTAGGGGTCTATACAGACCTTCTGTTTTGCCTGAATTGCAGAAATGTTTTTTGGAAATCCCAGGGCCAGAGTATGGAAAGCTCCTGCGTCTTTGTGTATGACTGAGCAGCTGCTCTGCTGAGACCCCACAGTTCTGTGTGTCAGACCCAAGGACCTGGTGGTATGGGCTCACGAGGGGATCTCCTGATCTGAAAGTTACAAAGATCTGTGGGAGAAACATAGTTTCCCAAATAGGGTAACACAATCACTCACTGCTTCCCTTGGCTAGGGGTGGGGGTTCCCTTGGCACCGTGTTGCTCCCTGGTGGGCTTTTGCTCCACCCTGCTTTTCTTCATTCTCCATAGGTCAAGTTGCTTGCTTAATCAGTCCCAATGCAAGAATCTGGGTATTTCAGTTGAAGGTGCTGTATTCACTCACCCCTTTTTTTCCTCTCTGTGAGTGCCACAGACTGCATATTCATCTAATCAGCCATCTTATGGTCAACTCCTAGAAAATTATTTATATTCTCTTTATCTTTCATTATTTTTGTCTTATAAAGATCAGGTTATTTGGTGAAGTGATAGGGAGAGATTTGTTGCTGTGTTTTCCTTTAAACCCCAGAATGGTTTCTCCCAGTAAAAGCTTATCTGGAGATCTAGCTTATTGGATGTAACTTCAAAAGTTGAAGCAACAGTATAGGAAAAAGATCTGGACTGCTATCCAATTGGCATTCTTAATCCAGTTCTCTTGTTGGCCCTTAATACAACTTTAGAGCTCTCCTGGCCTCTATGAGAATCTGGTTTTAACCACTGATTTGAAGCATAAAGGAACACAGCTTTGCTGTCAGAAGTAAATCCATATATCATCCAGCTGACCACCACCACTTTAAAAAATAACTTCACCAAAAATCTGTAAGCTTACAAATTATGGTCAGCTTTCAGGAGTTTATAATTTCTATCAAGAAAATATTTTAATTTCAACATTTCCAGTAAGACGATTGTGCTGTCATCTATTGGAGGCAAATTTAACATAGTAATACCTACAATTAAGGTCATGAAAGATTTATTTCAGCACTTACATACAGGGGCTCTTATTTTAATGTGCGGGAAATAATCTGTGGTTTGGTATCATGGAACCAAGGTTATAGAGTCCAGGTAACATGAGAAACAGAAGACTTTTTAAAAATTTATTTATGGAAGGAGGCAGATTATCTAGAGTTTTAAGCCCTGGCAAGACAAAGAAAGCTTTGAGAGTTGTTCCATGCAGTTATTACAAGAAGCAGTGAACATTTAGAACTAAGCTGTCCTCAGGAAAGGACAGTAAACATGTAATTGAATTCCTCCAAGGTTTTGATCTTAATGAAAACCAATTCTGCATCAATTATCTTATACACAAACCAGTCAGCTGATAGGTGTTCAGGGTCTTATGTAATTCATGAGGCCCAGTACAAAATGAAAATGTGAGGCCTCTTGTTCAAAATTCAGGAAGAACATCCTGCTAAAGGTATTAAAATATAATGTTTCTTTCCTCATTTCATGTTTCCCTCTGACTTATTTTTGTTTGCGATTTAATGTCAAAGTAAAAATAAAATAAAATTTTAAATCATTAACATAAATTTTACTGTTAATCTTTATCTCATACAATAACAGTTTTTATCCAAATTTAAGATAATTTAAATCTTATGTGGAATCACCAAAATCACATAATTCATATTTTGTCGCATGTATATGCAAATATATTTTCTGAAACAGTGCAAACACTACCTTAAGCAAATGCAACTGTTTTCATATCACTTTTTGATATGTACACATTTCAATACTTTCTACTTTCAGTTTGCTGATAATTAAAGAAGGACTGAAAGGAAAAGGGACTATCGTTGCTCTATTGTATTAGTCCATTTTCATGCTGCTGATAAAGACATACCCAAGACTGGGAACGAAAAGGTTTAATTGGACTCTTAGCTTCACAGGCTGAGGAGGCCTCAAAATCATGGCAGGAGGAGAAAGGCTCTTCTTTCATGGCAGTGGCAAGAGAAAATAAGGAAGAAGCAAAAGCGGAAGCCCCTGATAAACCCATCGGATCTTGTGAGACTTATTCACTGTCATAAGACTAGCATGAAAAGACTGGCCCCCATGATTCAAATACTTCCTTCTGGGTCCCTCCCAGAACATGTGGGAATTCTGGGAGATACCATTTGAGTTGAGATTTGGGTGGGGACACAGCCAAACCATATCACCTACCTTTCTCTTTCTTTCTGTATTATCATTTTCAGCATGAGTGGCTGGTTAACATAGAATAGTAATGTGAGTAAGAGAAGATATGGTAGGGTTTCCTGTGTAATTTCTATCTCTGAGAACACTATTGCCATCTTTCTGTATTTGACACAAGTTCTTGTTTGAACAAGAAGTGTGGCCTTTCTGAGCTATCAACATCCATACTTATTCAGTCATGCAGGTAACGAGCTTTCTTGTACTCTCTTTGAATCTTTCTGAACTGCTGTACATTGTGAGTACTGCTTAGGGCCATCTTGCAAATGGCAAAGGGATCTAAGCAATCATTATAATTAAAATTATTTTTGTTATTGTTTGTTCACAGAGTTCCCCCACCTTGGATTGGCGTGTCCTCAGATATTTCTTTTCATGAGCATATTGTCAATGTCTTCTGTTTCTCTTCTGCTCAGTACTACCTATTTTGTTCATCATCTCCAGTGTTTCTCCTCCTAATTGACTTACTGGTAAAAGAAGAGATCAGAATCAATGGCAGAAGAAGACCTTTAGGAGGTGGTAAATGCAGCTTTTCCAGAAATACTCCTTTCCATCCTCTTACCTTTCTGTTTTGTCTTTTTGTGAAACTTACCACTTAGTCATATTTAGTTTTTTCCATCCTGTTTAGAGATTTTTTGTCACCTAGAGAACATAGTGATCCTCTAGACATATGGTTCTAGTGATGATTAAACTTTGTGTTTTCTCAAGATTTTAGATTGTGATACTTTTTGGATGAACTTTTTGTAGGGTTGATAAGGTCATAAAAAAGTCCATATTCTAATCCTAGGAACCTGTTGCAAAGCAGATTCACTCTACACTGATTACTTCTTCAGCCTACTGCATCTTGGAATACAGCTTCTGCTGCATACCTGAATCTGATGAGAAAGGAAAAACACAGAACATATTGAATGAAGCAACTTAATACTCACATATCGGCAGCAAGGGGCAGTAGAAGCCTGGGATTCATGGCTCATCCAAGGCTCAAGAATGCTACCTAGGTTGGAATCCCATCTGTGTGTATCCCATGTTGCACTGTAGATGAGGGTTCTGGAAAAGCAGCCTGCCCTGGGTTTTATCCTTTGGGGAATGCGACTTATTGGGATAGAGTGTTGTAGGACATCCTCTTCTAGAAGCAAGAAGAGCAAGGCCCAGGCTGTTCTGATCAGTTCCTTCTTATCTCTGGATGTTGAGCTTTGAAGGGGACAAATAATCAAACTTTATTTAGCACATACTAATAGGAGAATTATGATCCTCATATAGATTATTACAAGGGTTACTCTTACTAACCTGATCTAATAGAGTTATATGTAATAAAATTAATTTCATTGGGTCATTTAAACAAAATTCAGTGATGATGGAAATGGGAATTTATTTTGGTCTGTTATCTAATTTTAGCATATTTGATTATAAACTATGACTAAGAAGATTTGTATGACACGAAGAAGAATATTTGACCTCATGGGGTTTATAATCTATTAGTAAAAAGAACAAATACACAAATAACTGCAAATCAATGCAAAATGTAAGCTCATAGAGAGATACAAAGTGATATTAGAGCTTAATGTATAAAAATAATATATTCAAGATGACAAGATGGGAGGCTATCAGAGTGGGCACCGTTATATAGCCATTACTTGTGTTGAACTTTTAGGTGATAGGTAAGGTAGGTGGAGATAGCAGGAGTAGTGAAGGAAAAGAATGTTTTACTGAGAGAAGTAATATAAACTAAAAAATGGTGATAAAATAAAACAGATCTTTTTTTTTTTTTTTTTTTTTTAAACTTAGGAAGAGGGGAAGAGACTGGTTTGCTTGAAATATAATCTGTGAAAAAAAGCCTAACAGGAGATAGGATGGAAAGGTAGATAGCAGTTCAAAGTTTAGAGAACACTGTGTTTAGACATTTCAAACTTGGGCCTACAGGAAAAGAAGTCTGAAGTTTTGAAGAGCCAAGAGTATTCATAGCATAGGTAGAGATTTTTGAAAGGAGGAGTTAAAAAATTTCAGGACGAACAATTTTTATGTTTCCGATATACTGAGGGGAATGGATTTTCTGAGAGTAAAAGAAATTGAGTGGTAGAGCATTTAAAGGAAGAGGAAAACTAAACAATTGCTGCTGTAAGTCTAAAAGGGAATTAGCTAGAATAATTTTTTAAGGTAGTTTGCAAAGATCAATAATGAGGGAACATGTACTTGATACAATATTAAAACATAAACCAAGTCTGAAATAATTAAAATATTATGAATTTGCAACATGACCTAGTTGACTGATAAGCGGATTAAAATACATAGTTCAGAAATAGATATGAGTAAATAGAAAAAGTTAGCATGCGATGAGGAGGATATCATGAATCAGCAGAAGGAAGGATGATTTTTTAAATATATAATGTTGAATCAACTTTGTAAAATTGCTACAATTTTACAGTTGTTAAAAACCTGGCTAAACTTGTAAAAGTAAGACAATCTGATATTTTTCTTATTCCATGTATCAAAAATTGCAGATGACTGTTTTCAAGCTGGAACACTGGTCTTTACACTCCAACTGGAATTATAGGGCTTTTCTGGGTTTCTGCTTTGTAAATGGCAGCCCTTGGGACTTCTTAGCCTCTGTAATTGAATGAGCTGATTCTTTATAATAAATCTTGTTTTATTTATACTTATATATTCTATTGGTCCTGGTTCTCTGGAGAAAACTAACTAATACAGATTTTGTTATTTGAAAAATCCAAAATTAAAAAATTAAAGTAAATAAAAATAATGGATAATTTGCTAATTCTTGACGTGGTTCTTGATAAGCACAAAAAGATCAAGACTTAAAGAAAAAGGACTAATAGATATGAATCTCTTAAAAAGTTCTTAAAGGTATAAATACGTAGAGTGAGAATTATGGAAAGGCATTAACCAAAATGTTACTAATAATTCTCTCTAGATGTTCAGATTTTGAGTTATTTTCATACTCATTTGTATACTTTTCTGTATTTTTTTCAAGAAAAGAAATTCTTATGAGTAACTTTTAATTTTAATAAAAGATAAGTTAAAAATAATTATCAATTAGAGGTGTTCATAAGAATTTGAGGTAAAATAAAATGAATTTGTCACTGCTTTGGCAGTCTATGAGTCAAAGTGGAGAAAAAGGTTGTAACATTTACTAAATATTTAGAGACAAATAAAATGGGTTGTAGAGGGGCTTCTAAGATGACAAGAAGTTGGTTAAAAAGACAACCCGTGGGCTTCACGGAAGACTAGGAGGCAAAGAAGTATGAAGAGACAGATTGATTATGGAAGGAATAGTGCTTGAGAGTACTAATGACAGTGGATTTCTCAGGATGGACCTGATGGCAGGTTAAGGGAAATTCTGAGTTCTGGATTTCAGAAATTAAAGCATTCAGAGTAAAGGGATTCAGAGTAGAAAAAATAAATGTTTCCTTTAAGGAGTTGAAGTTTACCAAATGAATGTCATGAGTTGTGCAGAGTAAACAACTGTCACCCAATATTTTCCTAGAGAGTATAATTTGAAGAAAAAACTAAAAATGGTCTTATGTGTCAAGAATTGGAACACTCTTTTATATATTTGTTAATATTAGTAATATTATTACATTTATTTCTTTAATTGACTAGCAGATGTGTGAGCTTCACAGGGTAAATTAATTATTTTCCACAACTCACAATCTCTATTCACCCCCAAGTTTCTTTATTGATACTAAATATTTTACATATTTACAGGGTACATGTATTTTTTATTTACATAAAATGTATAATGATTGAGTCAGAACCTCTGGTGGTATCCATCACCTTGAGCGTTTATGATTTCTATGTGTTGGTAGCATTTCAAGTTTTCTCTTCTAGCTACTTTGAAATATATACTATACTGTTGCTAACTATAGCCACCCTATTCTGCTATTATTTTGGGTTTTATGTATCTAACTTTATGTTTGTACCCACTAATCAATCCCTCTATTTCCCCCTCCCACTCACACACTCTTGGGGAATGTGTTGGGAGGTTGGGACCTCTTATATCTATCATTCTGTCTTTGTAATGATATAATTACTTTTAAAAGGTAATGATATTAATAAAATTTAAACCTTTGCACAAAGCCTGTATTTACACAAGTTGAACAATCTCAGTTCAATATACCAAACTGTCTTAAATTTTGCATTGTGTTATACTAACTTTTCCATTTTCTATTTTTAAAATAGCATCTAACCTTTCTTCAGGACTCACACTGACAATATTGTTTTGTCAGCAGAAATATTTGTGTAGTTAAGAAAAGATTTTTTTAAAGTTACACGGTCTTGGCATGTGTAAATATATTTAAAATTGATTAGCTTTAATGTGGTCAGCACTATCCCTTGTGTTAGGCGACCTCTAAGAGTTATATGAGTTGAAATATAGTTCTTTGATTTAATAAAGGATTCAAGGAAAGAAATATGAATTAAATTATTGAATTTGTTTTTACATCTGTAATAGAGAACAGTAGAAATGAATCCTACAAAAATTAACAACCTTTCTCTGCTGATAGTTCACCATCTCCAGGAACCCCTCATAAAACTCAATTTTTATATCTTAGGAATCTTTATCTTCTGAAGTTGGATTTTATTACATTTTATGTGATTGCCTATTTACAACCTCCTTTCAAATATTATCCTCTCTTAAAGATGAAAAGTCAGTCTTATTATCTTCTTTTATGCACATAATGAAATTGAAGCTTGAAGAGGTTAAGTGATTAAAACAAGGATACACAAAACTTGTAAATAGTTATGTGCTTAGTGTTAAAGTGCAACATAGGTTCATTTTGCAGAACCATATTTTGAAAATGCATAGCACATAAAAGAAAAGATAGTTTTTTCTAATTCCGTTGAATCAAGATGCTTAACAGTAGGTCAGATGGAAAATAAGCAAAAGCACTCTAAAGGCAAATCATTATATTGACATAATTTCTTCATTTTGATGAGGACTAAATTATAATTTTTAATATCAGATAGTTTTTACTTGGAATTCTCTTCTCTTTTAAAAAATATTTAATGATAATTGAAACAGCATTGTGTTAGTCCATTTGTGTTATTATAAAGGAATACCTGAGACTAGGTAATTTATTAAAAAAAAAAAGTGGTTTATTTGGCTCATAGTTCTGCAGGCTGTACAGGAAGCATGGTGCTGGATCTGTTCCTGTTGAGGGCCTCAGGGAGCTTTCACTCATGTTGGAAGGCAAAGGGGGAACTGACGTATCACACAAGAGCAGGAGCAGGAGAGAGAGAGAGAGAGAAGTGGGAGGTCCCAGACTCTTAACCACATCTCCTGTGAACTGAGTGAGAGCTCATTTATCACCAAGGGCATGGTGCTAAGCCATGATCCAAACACCTCCCACCAGGACCCACCTCCAACATTGGGAATCACATTTCAACATGAGATTTGGAGGAAACAAACTTGCAAACCATATCAAGCATATTCTGCAAAAAAATGGAAATAGCTAATTGGAACAATATAGGCAATGTTCTACATTTTCCAGTTAACATTTTCTATTAAAATTCTGAAATAAACTGGAATCAAAGATTTCGTATAGTAGTTAGAAAAATTTCTCATACTTAGAGACTCTAAATTCTGCACATAGGCTTCCTAATATCGGTCAGTGTTACTTTTGCTTGCAAATTATTTCCAACTTGTAAATCTTAACTACAAAGACACACTGACTGATTTGTGATGGTTCATTTACTGGGACAGAAACTGTGTCCTCTGAAAAAATTCGTATGATGAAGTCCCAACCCCCAGTACCTCAGAATGTAACCATATTTGGATATACAGCTTTCAAAAAGATAATTAAGGTTAAATGAGTTCATATGGGTGGGTTCTAATCCAGTATTTTAATGAAAAAGAGACACCAGGGATGCACATGCACTGAGAAAAGGTCATGTAAAAACATGGCAAGCAGATAGCCATTTGTAAGCCAAGAATAGAGGTCTTATGAGAAATCAAACATGCTGACGTTGTAATCTTAGATTTTCACCTTCCTGAGCTGTGTGAAATTAATTTTTGTTGTTTATGCCACCCAGGCTGTGGTAGTTTGTTATGTCAGTCCTAGAAGACTAAGACATTCACTAACCAATGATGACTTCCAAAATATTCTATAAGATTGAAACTTCAAATTCTGTAAATGAATCAGGGCCTTGCCTTGCCATGTCTCTGCACTAAGGCAAATGAAAGGTTGAATTTTCTGGACCCCCTGTGGATGCAGGGCCTGTGTTGCCAGTTTGGGAGAGTTAAATTGGTTGTGTAGGAATCTGTAGAATTATTTCCCCTCATCTAGGTGATTGTGGAAACATGAAGTAGGATAGTTCTCTGACTTACCGAATATTTTTATCCATAAATTTTTATGCCGTGGAGCCACCAAGATTGGGAAGGCGGGGGTTTATTTGTAACCACAGAATAATGCAATGTATCCTTGCTGTTACAACTGTATGTTAAATTTGTCAAAAGTGAATGGCAGCTGACTAAAACTGTCCTGCAATTAAGGAAGACATACAAAAAAAATCAGGTATTGGCTTATGAATACATGACCAGCAAAAACATTCCAATACTTAGTTTTTGCAAATTGATGCTAAATCTGCAGATATTTTCATCATTTCTATTCATCTCCATAGGACTATGTTAAAAATATTTTATCCATATCAAGGGAAGGATATTTAAAAGCCTGGAGCTGGCAAATATGACTCTTCACTGTTTTTAGAACAGGTTTGGCAAGATTCCTAAACATCACCATTTATAAAATCATAAAAACCCTCTATTCAATATGAAACAAAGCCAAAGTTCATTTGCACAGTTTTGCTGCTGTAATTGAAACCACTTAGGGCTGTTTATTGTTCTAAGACCAGAAACAATAAAGACAGCATAAACAAGAAACTGACCCAGTGTGATGCTATCGGATGAATCAAAGAAAAACAACTAAGTTTTTACATACACAGTTGAGCTCATTCTCTCCCTGACTGTGATTAACTTGCCAACATGAAGCTTTGTATTATCTTTTTTGAAACTGGGATGAAGAAAAGGGCAAGTCCACAGCAGTTATAAAGATAGCTCTGTCTCAGTATGTTTCTCTTACTTCTCTCTCTCTCTTTTAAAATTTACATATTACAGCATAAATCTGACTAGGGAGAAAATGAAGCTAGTATTTTAGTACAGCCAGTCATTCCGTACTTTATGAAGAAAAGAAAAAATGTTTTTTTCTTTACTAAAAAAGTTTGGTTAAGAAATTGAATGTGCCTTACATAAAGACAATAAGTTTGAAGCAAACCCAATAAAGCCCAAAAGTTAAAATAAAGTAAACTGATTCACAAATATTCAAACTCTTAGAAGACACTAGCCAACTGGAACAGGGCTTGTAAGTTCAGAAAGTAATGGAAGGCAACTGAGTGGTTGTAGTCATTCTAAGAAGACATTGGGTCATTCCTTCTGCTGTCTCTAGTGTTTGTGTTTTTAGACTCAACCCTGTTGATATGTGTGGATGAGATTCAGGTAAAAAAAAAACAAGATGGCCAAAGAGGTGCAAAGTGAATCCAGTTAGCCACCCAGACACCAGTGAAGGTGCTACTTGGATAAAGGCATCATCTGCATTCATCCATAGCCAGGCATTCAACGTCAGGTGTGAGGACACTGCAGCTAGACTCAGGAGAGAAGAGACAAGGGTTCTGCTAGTTACAGCTTCAGGTGAAACAGTAGCCAGCTGTGTGGGGCCCTGATTGGAGCATCTACCCATCATTACACAACAGTGAAGTCCTGAAGAAAGGTGAGTGACAGGCTCCTCCTCCATCTTGGCAGGTTATTTATTTGCTTCGTTTGATATATGTAGAGTGTGGTTGGGAAATTAGTGAACATCTAGAATTTAGAGGCTGGGTTTACCTGGAAGAGGATGTTTATTATGGAAGAGAGTTCCTCTCCCTCCCCCACTTCTTCTTTTCTCCTTCTCCCCCTCCCCTCTCTTTCCCCCTCCCCTCCCTTTCCCCCTCCTCCTTGTTGTTGTTATTCTTCTTCCTCCTCTTTTTCTTCTTTTTCTCCTCCTCCTCCTCCTTCTTCCTCTTGTTCTTCTCCTTCTTCTTCTTTCTTTGAAGCAAACCCAATAAAGGCCAAAAGCTAAAATAAAGTGAACTTCTTTCTTCTTCTCCATCTCCCTCTCCTTCTTCTTCTTTCTCTTCCCCTTCCCCTTCTTCTCCTCCTCCTCCTCCTCCTTATTCCTCCTCCTCCTCCTCCTTTTCCACCACCTCCTCCTCCATCTTCTTTCTTTCTCTCTCTCTTCTTTCTTTCTCTTTTTCTTTCTTTCTTTCTTTCCTTCCTTCCTTCCTTCCTTCCTTCCTTCCTTCCTTCCTTCCTTCCTTCCCTCCTCCTCCTCCTCCTCATTCTTCTTCCTCCTCCTCCACTGCCGCCACCGCCGCTATCTCCAGACATCCAGTGGAAGGGAATTCACAGATGATAGATTCATATTCATTATGTAACAGCAAGAAACTTTTGCACAGTTCAAATTTTATTGTGTACATTATTGCTCACTCTACAAATATTTATTGATATCTCCTATAAGCAAGGCATTGGGATAAGAAATTTTCATTTTTGACTTTTCAGTACACAATTTATTATGACTGTAGGTTGCCCTTTTCACTAATTAAGTACAAATGTACTTAATTTTAAGTACATTACTAAGGTTTAGTTTAACATGGAAAGTATAATCTGCCATCTATTTGGGAATATGCCTTATCTATAGTGGTTTTATTAGAATTATATGTTTTCAATTCTTGTTTTATTTTTATTACTGTGCTCCTGGGCAGAGTTCCCATTTGACTGCTCTCTTTCTGTTTCTTCCTTTTAAATCTACCACACCTATTTTAGTGTCTACAGTACCACAAAATCATTGGTATGTCATAAAAATTTGGAGAATAAATTAGTATGTGATTTTTTTAGACTGTTCAACTTGAAAATAATTGCAGAGAACTTTTCATCCTGAACATACTCTATAATTTAGACTTATCTGTTTAAAAAATAAATATTTTTTGACAACAGACTTGTAATGTGGATTGTAGAAAACCAGGAATACACAAATGAACAAAAGATATGAAAGTGGATAGGTAAGTGTCCAATCCATGTTGTCCCCTAACTTCCTCTTATTCTTGTGGTAACAAGAGATATATGCAACGGTAGCTGATGATAGCTAAGATATAACTATCCTTGGAAACACTTGTGTTGTAAAAAGCAGCTCTTAGAGTCAAAATATTTCAAAGATGTCATGAAGTAACAATGCAGAATGGCAGGCTGTTCAATTCATATTTTAGGCTAGGGTTAAGTTGTAAGAGAGGCTAGAATGCATACTGAATTATATTTTCATGGCACAAGAAAAAATTATTTCAGTACAATCTCTCTTGACTCTGTTTTATTTTTTGCTTTTTCAGAAATATGCTAATATTGTGAATAAAAGAAGTAGCAGTTTAGATTTAATCTAAAGAACCAGTTTGCTATAGAGAGACAATGTGGTATAGTGGTTAAGATATAGGCTCTAGAACCAGAAAATCTGAGTTCCATGTCTAGTTCTGCCACTTAACTAGATGAATAAACACAAGCAAATTGCTTAACCTCTCCATACCTGTCGCTCGTCAACCTAAAATACTAGACTGTACCTTATAGAGCTGTCGTAAGGATTAACTGTGTTAGTAAATATTAAGAGCTCAGAATGGTAACTGCACAGGGCAGCTAATATTGGTGCATCTAATCACTTCAGATTTGGAAACAATCTTGGAAGAGAAGGATTCAGAGGAGAGTATATAAATCATTTATGAAGCAGAAGAAGTGATCTTATAAGAGAAAATGAAAGGCATAAAATATGCATTATCTGGCCAAAGAATGGAGAGGAGAACATAACATTCTACCCGCTTTTGAAAAATTTAGAGAGGAAAGAAAATTATTTAACATGGTACAAAGTAGTAAAACTATAATGAATAAGACAGCCTATGGAGAAAAACATTTTGGCTAAACGTCAGGAAAGCAAAAAAGAGATAACTTAGTAATGAGAATGATGTAATTTTGAAACACTTTCAAGAAAGATGAGTGGTCTTGCTTGCAAAAGCATTTTAACACTCTAGTGTGTAAGATACTGTAAAATAACACTGTCCTGTTCAGCTTAAAAGGCAAACTAGAGCAACTCTCAATATACCAAATACAAGCTCAGTCTTCTTTCTTCTGTGTTAGCAGGGAAAATAGTTCATTGGCAGGTGTTTCAGATTTTAGTAATATTTATGTCTTCAGGACCCAAATCTTTAGTTCATGGCAGGAATGGAAATGCTTAAATAAAACCAAAAATAAAAATGCATTTTATTTCTAGGCAATATCAAAGTACTTTCAAATTCATAGGTCGCGAGAAAGCCAGATTACCATTCTTTGTTTTGGAGGGTTATTGTGAATCTCATTCCCCTGAGCCAGCTTGCATCCTGACTTTGCTTCATCTTTGTTGGTCTGACCTGGTCCACCCACATTTATGTTGAGAATGCATCATGGGAAAGACCATTCAAGCCTTCTTGTTGGAAACTTGATCTTGTTTCACATTTTTAGAGAAGCTGAAGCTACATTACCATGCCACATGAGAAAAATTGACAACACCAGTGACCCAAGTCAGTATACATATATGGTTTCCAGAAAACAAGAACAGAGAAAAACATATTATCATTTCTGACATGTAATCAGGTGAAAAGGCAAAATAAAAAAAAAAAGAATGGACCAGAACTGAAAATAAAATATACAACTCATTTTCTTGCTATAATAATTTTTAAAATTTGGTTTGATTACCTCTTTAGAAGTATTCATAGGATTTGCCTTTAATACTTAGGGATAAAATATTTTAGATTTTGTTTTTCTCCCTAGACTATACTGTAGTTGAAATTCTAATAGAGGCAATGTAAACTAATTTTCAGTTTGAAACTATGAAAGGAAAAAGCTAGAAGATAGAATGCTAGTTTTCAGATGGTTTCATTGAGTGCAGTTAAATAATATCTTACATTTTTATAGCTTTTTAACTTTCAAATGATTTCACATTTATTTTCTCACTTGATCAGTTTTAATTTATCACTTAAATCATTCAGGGAGAGAGGGCCAATCCACAGTTAAGAAATATATAGACTGATTTATTTCTACATGGCTTTTGTATACAGAGATTTCTGTGTTTAGACAACCAGAGAAATATCAAGAGAATAAGAATGTTAGCAATTTAACAAATTATATTTCTATTAATGCTTGTATTTACAAAGCTAACTTATTAAGGCTTTTAGCCATTTGAAATTAGAACCCAAGGATACTATTTTATATTTGTAAATCTTGACTTTGCACTGTAAGTCAAGGTTCTCAAATATTTGTATGCACTAAAACTTGATCAGAGACAAAACCCTAATTGTCCATTGTAATTAATAAAGACAATCCACTGTTTACAAAAATAAAATCAATTTTTTAAGAAATTGATTTTACTTGTTCCATGGATTTATGTTTAAAAATAAAACAAAAAACTCAAACAAAAATGACTGAATCTAGTCGAGGTGGAATTGTACTTGGTAAATAAAGCAACTATTACTTTTAATGATATTGATGATATTGAAGGTAATACAATAGTTTACTCAAACAATTGTCTGAATATAGTAATATGCATTTTATATGGAATTTTTGGCAATAAATTTGCTAATTGGCAGTCCCTTCAATGGTTATTTCATGTTTGCTTTATAGCTATATTATATAGGTATGTTAGTCTGTTTTTTATTGCTATAACGGAATACCCAGGGCTGGGTAATTTTTCATTTTAAAAAGCAGGTTATTTGGCTTATGATTCTGGTGGCTGAAAAGTCCAAGAATGGACAGTTGCAACTGGTGAGGGCCTCATACTGCTTTCACTCATGGCAAGAAAGCAGAAGGTGAGCTGCTGTGTGCAGAAGCCCTGCAGTGAGAGAGGAAGCAAGAGAGAGAGAAGGCAAGAAAGCCATACTATTTTTAAACATTGGAACCAATCCAATTTCTTGAGAGTGAGAACGCCCTCATCCCTGAGGAAGGGCATTAATCTATTCATGAAAGACCTGCCCCCATGACTCAATTATACCCTACTCCCAAGACTGCCACACTGGGGACCAAATTTTTGACATGAGTTTTGGCCAAACCATATTAAAATAATAGGAACATGGAAATTGTATGATACTAAAAAGTGGTTCTATAGCACTGGAACACGCTTTTTGCCTTCCATTCTGGAGTTAGTCTTTTAATTTTAATTCTTAAAGATCCTTGGGCACTAAAATTTTCTGTTGAACACAGGGCAGTAAAGCTTCATTAAAATAGATTATTTAAATAATGTCAAACAGAATAGTTCTTTTCCTTTTCTTCAAGCACTTCAGTGTTATAGTCTCTCCTAAGACCAGCCACTTACAGCACAGATCTTATCTTGCTCTGCAATAATTGAGGGCTGTAAAGGGTAGGGTGGCAGGGAATGATTTATTCCTTGATCTTGCCTGAGGTGGGAATCAGAGAAGACTTGACATTTGGCCTGCATCTGGAAGGAAGAGGGAGATTTAGTTTTGCAAGACAAAGAGGGAAATAAATACTAGGTGTAAAGGCATACAGATGTGGATTTGAGAGAAAGCAGAGTGTTTGGGGTCTTGCATTGCTAAATAAGTAATTTAACTAACTCTAGGCATAAATGGTGGGTCCATATGGTGTGTAAAGCTGTGCAGGCTTGCTGGGGCAGTGGGTGGCAGCAGAGGAACAGACCACTGGAATTCAGAATTTAATTTAAATAAAAGTGTGTGTGTGTGTGTGTGTGTGTGTGTGTGTGTGTGTGTGTGTGTGATTCCTTTATGCATATAGGTGATGGGGTTCAGGACATGCTACCCCCAAACCTTTTAAAATAAGCAATTTGAGAAAACTGAAGAAGTAGGAAAAGTCATCTTTGATTTTCTCCTGTTCTTCTCCCTTGAAGCAGGTAATAAATCCTAGGGAAAATTTTCTGACCTTCCCCTGAAGCAGGTCATAAGACCCTCATTTGAGAGATGCCCTCCCTAGGCCCAGAGGAAAGGAACATCCTTATATTTGAAAACACAGAGACACAGAGAAGGGACGCAGAAGAATATGAACAATCAGGCCTTGCTAAGTTCCCCCAGTTTATTACCATTAACTCATAGCCCTTTTGTCAAATTCTATGTCTTTATGACTATCTACTTCATTCAACTTAGCATAAAAAAATACAGGTACACTTTGGGAGGTCAAAGCAGGCAGATCACTTGAGCTCGGGAGTTCAAGACCAGCCTGGGCAATGTGGTGAAACCCTGTCTCTACAAAAAAACACTCAATATTAGCTGAGTGTGATGGTGTGTGTCTATAGTCCCATCTACTTGGGAGGCTGAGCCCAGGAAATCAAGGCTGCAATAAGCCATGATCATGCCACTGCACTGCAGCTTGGGTAACATAGCAAGACTGTATCAAAAAGAAAAAATACACAGGTAAACTCATTTTTCTGGGTCTTCATTTCCTTATTAAGGAAAACTTATATTAGTGCCATGTAAAACTTATGCTAAATACATTTGTATGGTTTTCTCCTGTTATTCTGTCTTTTATAATAGGGGCTTCAGCCATAAACCTAGTGATGAATGAGGAAATGTATATCTTGTCCTCTGCATAGGTATTCTACTGGGCACTGAGGACACAGAGAATAAGAGAGCATTACCCTCAAGAATTCTGTAAGTCTACCACCCACAAAGTGCATCCTGTCCACATCAAGCCCCTTGGTGGGTTCTGACAGATTGGATGGGAGCACTCCCAGATAAAAAGTAGGAGGAGTTAGTACAAAACCATCAAAACTTTGGAGGACATAAGGTAATTGAGCTCATTTCCCCACTGGTAAAGCAACATCCCTATTCTCTTTTGCTCTGTAAGATTGTGAGGATGACATAAGATGGTGATGTAAAGGGTTATGTAAACTCTAAAAAAAACTATACAGATATAATGAATTAGGGTGTAGCTCAGAGGTACGGCATTCACTGCAAAAAGTGACAGTTAACCACAGTTACCACCTTCATTGTAGTGGATAGACACTTAAAAACTGGGCCAAACAGCGACTTCTATAGCTCCATCAGGTCATTGAGAAAATAGCCTGCACTATCTGGAACCGAAAGTGTCCAGATTACGAAGAAATACTGTTTTAATAAGTTATCTCTCTTCAGTATTTGGATAACATTTTGAGGGCCCTCTATTTTATTAACCTCAGTGGATAAAGAATTGAGAATTACATTCCTGTATTGTGCGAGGAGTTTCACTTTATCAACATCTGACATGACTTCAGAAAAATGCTGATGGTTTTGAAACATTTTGTTGCTCAGTAAGTCACCCATCACTAAAAGCCTTAGAGACCCTTATCAAATAAAAATTGATTAAACTTACAACTTCCCAGAAAGGCTATTAATGCAGATTAATGAGTTTCTGGGAGATTAGAGTTAGAGAGTTTTGATATAAAACATGCACCAAAATTAGCAGAATGCCATGTCAGGGAAGAACAAAGGAAAAATGACATTTGAAGCTTTCTATCTGACCATCTAGTCTTTATTTAGTGTGCAGCTATAGGATGCATGCCTTAAACAAAAATGATGTGAAAATACCATGAATATTGTAAAAGTAATTTTCTAGTGAGTGTAGATGTATAATTTAATCCTTTAAGATGCAAAACTTTGGTTATCTTCAAATAGGCTAAACTCTATGTATTGAAGACTGCTACATTTGTCTCTGGGCTAGGAAATCAATGCCCGAAAAATCGCACTTCTATTTGTTTCTACATCTTGCTTTTTATGATACTTTTTGGAGAAGTTACCAACCACCCAAAAAGTGAAGATTCCTCTGCTACCTCATTATAAACTTCAGAATCAGATTAACAAATTTTCCAAATACTGATAAGTTTTTAAAAATTGTATTTAAAAATGTATTGGTGACTTTAGACAACACTTAATAATTTTATTACATTAAATAAATATAGCCACAAATATAAAATATTGTTTTAGTAATTCACATTTTCATTTCAGTCATTGAAGAAAACATTTTCTCCATTAAGCTCTGTTAGGTTAATCTACATATTTTACAGTTTGTATTGCTATTGTGAATGTTAACTCATTTTTTATAATATTTTTTCTCTGGTTATTGTTCTGATGAGGAGCAGGGTTTCTCAACAGCCTTATAATTAATGTTTTGGGTTGGATAATTCTTCATTATGGGAGGCTATCCTATGCACTGTAGGATATTTAGCAGCATCTCTGGTCTTCACTCACTAGATGCCTATGGCACCCACCTCTCACACCACTTAATTGTAATAACCGGAATGTTTTCATATTTTGTCAAATGTCTGCTAGCAGGAAAAATCGTCCCCATTTTGAAAACCACTGGTGTTGAGAAACAGTATGTTGCTGTTGTTGTTTTGCTTGTTAATCTTATATTTGACAAACTTGAACACTTTTCATAGTTCTAAGGGTTTGAGGATTCTTTTGGTTATGCAAAAATTATTTACCAACTGCATATAGAGATATTTTTACTCCTTGTTTTTCAGCCACTACATCTTAAGATTTTTAGTTGTTATTTTGTATTGAGACAGGGTCTTGCTCTGTTGCTTAAGGTGAAGTGCAGCAGTGCAATCATAGCTCACTGTAACCTCAAACTCCTGGGCTCAAGCGATCCTCCTGCCTCAGACACTCAAACTGCTGGGATTACAGGTGTAAGCCTGTACTGCTATGGTAGCAGTTCCGAGCATCCTTGTCTAATTGCACAGCTAAAGTTTCTTCATTAAGTATGACACTTGTTGCAGTATCACAGTGTTCATTAAAGCAGGGAAACTCTCTGCTTTCAGTTTTGTAAGAGTTTTTCTCTTTTTCTCAAAATCATAAGTAGGCCTTGAATGTTATTATATAGATGTGTATATGTGTGTATGTATATATACACATGAAGTGAAAAAGATAATGTCAGATGTCTCACATAGTTGAAGAGAACTAAAGACAGATGGAGTTGGTCATTAGAAAATTGCTTTTGATCACAGCAGTTTTAGCAGGATGTTGGATATTACCATGTAATGAACATACTAAATACAGGAAATACACCCTGAGAAATACTATTGATAGTGAGTAATTTCAGCTAAGCCTCATAGTATTCAACAGAAACAACAATTTCTTGAATGCAGAAAGTTCCTCTTTTATAATTCTATTCTTTGCATCTGTGAGGTTATAGTTAGATGAGATCTGTGGTAGCCATAAAGTGTATACCACATAAAGAGGCATCTGCTTAGGACGACAGAGTACAATGTTGAATTTGAAGAGCATGGATTCTGCAGTTCTATACACAATCTTTCTCTTACAGAGCTTATTTGCAGAAATCAAGTTATAGGAAAAAAAGAAAGCTATTTTGCACTTTTGTTACTTGTGTGCTGCCCCTGGAGCAAATAACTTAGCATGTTATTTGTGAAAGTTTCCTCTCCTCTGATTTATGCCATCCCCACTTCTGTGTAGTTTACTATTCTTTATTTCTATGTCTCAGAATCCATTTCATCATGAAATGAGGTCCTAAATGTTCATTCTCCTCATCTTCAGTTTTGTATCTACAACTTTTGTAAGGGTTAGTCTTATTCAACTAGCTTCACTGACTTTGGGATTTCTGGTCCATAGACGTTATAAGTTATAAATTGAAAAAGAATGGACAGAACAAGAAGGTGCCCTATAGCAGTAAGATGTAACATCTCATGGTGATGATTGATAGCATGGGAAAAGATGAGAAAATGACAAAGAGTAGATTTAAAGTTAAAAGCTTAGGAGCTTGGCTGTTTATATATGAACAAGTAATCTTCCAGAAGTCTTACAGCATTTTTGTCATAGAGCATGAAAATAACTTAGGTTCATAGAAATAACAGTAATTCATCAAGAATAAATTAAGTAATGCTCAATGTATTTCAACATAGAATGTAAGAAGTGCTATTTATTTCACAAATATTTCATTTAGAAATAATAAAAATGATATGCATTCAAAAATTTAAAGATGATAGTTTCAGTTATCTTGAAAACCAGCATGAATTTATTTTGAATGATGGATTAAAGATTACTGTTTTATTTTTAACCATTTCTTAAATTGGCTAGAAACATTTATTACACTTCCTTTTGCAAAATTTATATTCATGTTATTTCAAACATTCCTTAGAAACCATTTTAAAACCATATATGATACGTATTTTCAAAAGAACGCCGTATGTCTTGGAATGGCAGATGTAGAGATTCAGGAATGGGAGCCCCATTCTTTACACATAAATTGTTCTGTGCCTTTGGAAAACAGAAAATTCAACTTTTAAAATTAATGCACTGAAAGAGTGAATTGGGGAAATATATTTTATTGCCAGCTAAAATAAAAATTGTTCTAAAAAACTCTTAAAAATGGCCTAATGAAGATGTTAGGTACTAGTACAACTAGAAAATGGAATTTAGTTTTATTTAACCTTTTTTATTTATTGAATATCACCTTTAAGCAAGAAAGGCAACATAGTAAAGTAGAAAGAGCTCTGAATTTGAGCGGGGGGCGGGGGGGTCGGTTAAAAACATTCAGGTTCTTTCATTTACTGCTGGTTGAGTGATATTGGGTAGCGTACTTAACCTGAACCTATTTCTCCTTGTACACTGTGAATAGTAAGTTGACTCTATACAGTTTTTTAAGGTTTCCAAATATTTCTGTTTATGTTATTTCACTTATTTCTTTTTTCATTTACTTCTTAGAAGAAGCTCTTTCTGTATTATTTGTTTGATATATGTATTATCACCTCAGGATCCTCTTTCAATGTCACCAAAATAAGGAAGCTCAAGTTGCTGATGTTAAGAAATTATGCCATAAAAGTCATAGGGCTGATACTGGGGACAACATCCTAGATAGGTTTTCTGACTCAAAATCCCATACTCATTTTCCTTCTCCATAGCATCTAATTTTCCACTGAATGTGAGAATAACACAGAAAAAAAAGTACTTGATAACTGACTTGACATGTATTATGTATTTTCTGAGTGTTTAGCCTTGATTTCTATTGACTTTCACTTCATACGATCATGCTCAAGATTCTACATTTAAAAAAAGTGTATTGAAACTTCTTTTTCTTCCTATAGTTTGTAGGAAACGGGGTTGCAAGAGAGGCAAGAAGCTGGGTATGTGGGGTTTGTTATACTAGTCTCTACTTATTACATGATTGACAGCTTCGTAATACAAAGTAAAGAGAAAAAGACAATGTGAAAGGGTTATGGACTGAATGCCTGTGTCCCACATCCCTAGATTATGTTTCAAAGCCCTAACTTCTAATGAGATGTTATTTGTAGGCAGGATCATTAGAAGATAATAAGGTTTAAATGAGGTAATGAAGGCAGGGTTCCCATGATGGGATTGGGGTCCTTATAAGAAGAGGAAGAGAATGGAGAGGTCCACCATCCCTCTCATCCTTGTCCACTCCATCTTGTAAGAATACAGAAAGAAGCAACCATCTGCAAGCCAGGAAGAGGGCAAATGCTGGCACTCTGATCTAAGATTTCTAGCCTCCATAACTGTGAGAAATAACTTTCTTTTTTTTAAACTGCCCAGATTACAGTATTTCATAATGGAAGCCTGAGATGACTTAAGCAAAAGGGCAACAAAACATTTATACATGCCATGGTTCTATCTCTCTTTCTTTGGCTTCTCAGCTTAACTTGCAAGAACAACTGTATCACTGCCTTATTCTACATTCTCTGTGCATGCCACTGTGGTCTATCATCTGCCTCCTCTACACCTTTAAAACTGTGAAAAGGTCACCAATAAACTCTATATTGAAAAATTAAGTAATAACTATAATTCTTACTTCACTTGATATTTTCTTGGGATTTATTATTGTTACCCAATGTTGAGGCATACAATATTTTCTGAATAAATCAATATTTTTCTGTTGAATTTTATGACAATAAATGAAAACTATTCTGTTTTATTATTTTCAGCCCTACTAGTTGACTCTTTCACTGCATTTGCCTTTAGTGTCAATATCCATCTACATCCACATTTAGTTCTCCTTTTCAGCCTTCACAGAGTCTCTGAATGATCTCAATCTTGTCTAAAATTTCCACCATTCATAACTTCCATTTCCACAAATAGCTAATGATTTCCAAATGTGTGCTCTCCTTTCTAGATTTTGATTCTAAACTGTAGCCTAGCTACTGGATATCTCCATCTGTGTATCCTCACGGAACTCAAACTCAATATGTCTGTGAAGTTTCTAAAATATGTCCACATATTTTTGACATTCCTCCCTTCAAGAGTTGAAGTTTAATTTCCCACCCTTTGAGTGTGAGCTGGACTTACTCACTTGCTTCTAGTGAATAGAATATAGCAGAAGGGATGTGTAACTTCTGGCTAAGTCATGGCAGGCATAGTCACTTCCTTTTTGCTCTCCCTTGGATCACTAGATTGAGGTAAGCTAGCTGCCATGTTGTTAGCACTCGCCAACAACCCTGTGAAGAGATTAATGAGGTAAGGAGCAGGCCTCCAGCCACAGTCACATGGGTGAATGTCTTAGTCTATTTGTGTTGCTATAAAGGAACACCTGAGACTGGATAATGTATAAAGAAAAGAGGTTTATTTAGCTCACATTTCTGCAGGGTGAACAAGAAGCGTGGCACCCGCATCTTCTTCCAGTGAGAGCCTCAGGCTGCTTCCACTCATGGTAGAAGGTGAAGGGGAGCCAGCATGTGCAGGGATCACTTACCAAGAGAAGCAGCAAGAGAGAGAGACGGGGAAGGTGACAGGCTCTTATAAACAACTAGCTCTTGCAGGAAATAACAGAATGAGAAATCACTCATCACTCCCTCAGAAAGGGTGTTAATCTATTCATGAGGGATCTGCTCCCATAACCCAAACATGTACCGATAGACCTGAACTCCAACATTGGTGATCAAATCTCAACATGAGATTTGTAAGGTACGAGCATCCAAATCATAGCAGTGAGTTCAAAGGCAGATTCTTCAGTTCCAGCCAATCCTTCAGATGCCTATAGCCTTGACCGACATCTTGACTGCAACCTCATGAGTGGCTTGGACCCAGAATCACTCAGGAAAGCACTTCTAAATTTCTGACCCACAGAAACTGTGAGATAACAAATGTTTACTATCTTAAGTCATTATGTTTTGAGATGATTTTCTATGCAGCAATAAATAACTATATAGTGCTTAAAACTGAACTAATTATTGTTTTTATATCACACACTTGTTATTTCCCTTTGATTCTGTAGATCCCCAAAACAGAAATATCCATTTCCATTTTGCTCACCCTTCTTCTTCTTGGTGGAATAACCATGAATATGATTCAGAGTAAAAGAATTTCCAGTTAAGATGATTGAAAAGGCTTTATGCGGGAAGTAACATGAGCTGAATGTTGTAGCTGGATATTTTTAGACCAGGGAAACTATTCCATGCAGTAGGAATGATCAAATTGTGTCTTGGGGTTTGAAAGAATGTTGAAGCTTCCAGTTGGGCTGATGTACAGCATTGGTAGAACAGTGTGAAATGAGTTTAGAAGCATAAATGGGGCTAAGTGTGGAAACATTTAATGCTAGGCTGAGAAATTCAGGTGAGAATCGAGAACCATAGAAATTTGTGTAGAAGGAAATGGCTCGATTGGAACTGCGAGTTAAGAAGGCTAATTTGTAGGCAGTTAGTAGATTATGAAGAGCAAACCTGGGTGTGATAAACCTGCTGAGGGACATATTACAGCAACCCAGGCAAGAAGCAAAGAGAGTCTGAGACATGGTGAAAGTAGAGGGAATAGAAGTGGGTTAATGATGCTGGAGATGGCACTTAGAAGATATTGGCAACTAATTGAATATGAAAAGGGAAGAAGAAAAATAAAGAGGGAAATTATATTAGAAAGTTTCAAAGCTGTGCTATTTGAAGAAATTATAAGATGTTGGGAGGATAAAGGGTAAGGTCTTAATCTGACTTTATATATACTAGTTCTGGTAGGATGGGGGAAGAAACTATAGTTTGAGGCTACAGTAAAATGACCAAGATGGGAAAAAATGAACCAGTGTAAAAATAGTTCATTTAAAATAAGCTAATCTAATTATTTTATAATAGTGTAAATTTGAAATCCAAAATGCATATTCTTTCTATTTCTAATTCTATCACATTCAACTGACTTCCTTCCAAATTATTCTAGTGGCAGTTACTATTGCTATTTGTCAAATGGAAGGACATGTGAATAAGGTAGTCTGAGACTAGGCCACAGCTAAAATTCCAAATACCACAGGTACATGAGCAAACCAAGGCCAGATTAGCAGAGGCTGATACAGATCAGCAACTGCTCATAAGAATTGTAAGCTAAATGACTGGTTGTTGTTTAAATTGCGTAATGCTGAGATAGAGAACTAATTCAGTCACCTAATGATATGACTTGGCTTTGTCCCCATAATCTCATCTTGAATTGTAGTTCCCATAATCCACACGTGTCATGGGAGGGACCTGATGGGAGGCAAATGAATCATGGGGGCAGTCACCCTTAAGCTGTTCTCATGATAATTAGTGAGTTCTCACAAGATCTGAGGGTTTTATAAGGGGCTTTTCCATGTTTGCACTCCCCCTTCCTGCTGCCCTGTGAAGAAGGTGCCTTTCTTTTCCTTCGCCTTCTACCATGATTGCTGTTTCCTGAAGCCTTCCCAGCCATGTGGATCTGTAAGTCAATTAAATCTCTTTCCTTTATAAATAACCCGGTCTCAGGTATTTCCTTGGAGCAATGTGAGAATGAACTAATACACCTTATTTCTTCTCATATGATAAGATTTGCCTAATTTTATACATTAGATTGCCCCAAGGGCATGTACCATCTTATGTGTGTCTCAATCATTTTTATACAAGTGCCTACTCCAGTACATTCCAATAAATACTCATTGAAGTTAATCTTAATGTTATCAGAAAATGTTGGCATCTCTTCCCCAAACTTGAATAAAATGAAAAAAAAATTTGAAAACCTAGGTAGCTAAGTAGATAGGTGAATGAGTCTTGCCCAGTTTTGTCTAAATGTGACTGATGGCTGATGGATGCCAACTGGTACTTGTTACCTATTTTTTTTTTTCAAAATGATTCTCATTGATCAGAGTTTGAGATAATGTATTTTTCTATTTCAAATCATATTTCACTTCCTAGTCCAATTTTGTACAGATTTACCTTTTGGCTCTCATGTAAAGTAAAAGTTTTCCAAAAGGCACAGCACTATATTTAATAGCTATTGCCAGGCAGAGGCAACCAGAACATTACTGAAATCAAATTAATTGGCCAGAGGAGACTGAGCCTGGAAGCATTTTGGATTAAAACTGTTTTTTTCCCCCCACTGCTGTCTGGAACAATATATTTCAAATAAAACTGCTTTACATAAAGGTTCTGTTGCAATTCAATCCTATAGAGATTTTTCTCTCCTCACAAAACATCTAGTGTGTTTTTCCAATAAAAAACAATGACTTGGGATTCTGTTTTATCTTATTCTACATTAACTTCACATATTTCCCATGGTGAAATTAAAAATAGCTCCCCTGTTTTATGCATTGTGCTAGGAGTGCCTTTATAAAAGCACATTATAAAGGTTTATAATTATGTGCATATATTTTAATATATGAGTCTATAGGTCTATAGGTACTAAGGCATTTGAGAGATGAGAGAAAGCACAGAAGAAAACAATCTTAGAGGCATACACACTTGTTAAAATATACCTGAGTTCTTTTGAAGAGTTGTTGTTTCAGAAATTGCACTGGAGAAGGTAAATGTTCACTTTTGAAATCATTGAAAATCTAAAGTGAAGAGAAGATGCTTCAAAGATTGCATACATATCTATGGGGTTGAAGCTTTATAAATGTGTTTATATTATTTTGATATTTTTTCTGTAAGAATAGTAAAGCCTGTAAATGTAGGAGATGAGAGGCATATTCCTTAAATGACTGTCTTATAGCTCTGGAAAATGGTAAGACAGAGGGTTAGCTCTTCTCTTTAAGCTAGACATTAGTTTCTTTAGGTCCTACTGGATATACTTGGAGATATATTTGTGTTCTTCTGTTTTTCCCTAATCCTTCTGAAGATTGGCTGATATAGAACTTCAATTTTGCTTTTTTTTTTTTTTCAAGAACGGGTCTGATATGTGATTCTGATGGAATGAGGTAATGAGAAGGGGAAAAATATTTATCAGAATGGAAACATGAAAGAAAACTTTTTTTTTTTAAGAGGTAGGGTTTTCCTATGTTGCCCAGGCGGAACTCAAACTCAGGAAATCCTCTGACCTCAGGCTCCCAAATAGCTGGGACTGCAGGCACGGCCACCATACCCAGCTATGTTTTATTAAATATATATATATATATATATATATATACACACACACACACATATATATATATATAAATAAAACATTATATATATTTATATATAGAGAGTAATTCAAGTTTCCTCTTTAATTCAGTTAATGGAAGTAGTCTCTTGAAACATAAAAGATATAAAAAGAAAACATTTAGTGAAAATAACTAAGGCTGAGATTTCATTTTGACAGTTGTAGGAATTTGTCAGCGTGAAAATAACTGTTAAAAAAAAAAAAGGACCTGGATCAGAGTCATAGAAATGTAGTTAAAATAAGTGTGATATCTCTATGAATTTTTTCTTAAAAATCACTTTGCTTTTAATGCTAGAAAGAAAAGGCGGATGTAGAGAAGGTTGTAATCAGAATTCAAAACAGTTAAATTTCATGAAGACAGACCTTATTAATAGATTTGCAGACATCAGATCAGGACTTGGGTTAAATTTAACTTTCGGATTTATCCCCCATATATTTTGAAAAAAATTAAAACCAATAGAAAAAGTAAAAGAATAATATTACAAATGCCCATAGAAACTTTACTTATGTTAACAGTTCACTGTTGTTAACACTTTGCCATCTTTCCATGTCTTTTGTCAAAAATTTCTTTGGAAAGTACATTGGTAATATCAACACCTGGTCCTTTAGTATTTTAGTAGGTAGCCACGATGTAATCACAAATGCATGATCAAACTCAGAAAATTTAATACTAATACAGTAATATCATAATTGACACTCATATTTACTCAATTGAGCCCACAATGTTCTTTTTAGCTATTTTTATGTTCAATTCAGGATCTGATTAATGATCTCATAGTACATTTGTTTGTCATGAAAAAAAATCTTTAATTTAGGACATTCTCTTTACACATTTTTTTTCATGATTATGAAATTTTTAAATAATCCAGACTAGTTGTCTTATAAACTAACGATCTAGATTTGTCCAATTGCTTCCTTATGATTAGACTCAAACATTTTATCAATAATAACACAGATGACATTTTGTACTTCCCATTGCATTGAGTCAGAAGGCTAATGAAGTCTGTTTTTTTTTTCCTTCTCTTACTGGTGATGTCAAGTTTGATCACTTGGTTAAGATAGTATCTACAACACCCCCCATGGTAAAAGTGCTTTCTTTTCCTTGGTCATTAATGTGTATTCTGCATGTTGATACTTTGTAATTTATGTGAAATCCTGATCTTCAACAAATTCTCAGTCAAAAATTTTAGCAACTATTGATAACTAAATCAATTAATACATTGATGTTTGAAAATGATCTGATCTTTTGGTCATTTCACATTAATGAACTTGCATTATTCTACAAAAAAGAGCTTCCATCTACTTTCCTTTTCAGTATACCTATGGATATACTAAATATATTCAGAATATATTTAGTCAAATAATTTTCTCATTAAATATTTGAAAACTCACTATCATTATTATTCTTTTTGATATTTACATTAGCCAAAAATTAACTAGTGACCATCTTTCAACCTGGTTTCTGTGTCTTTTTTGACATGTCCTCATCAGTACTTAATCCTTCTGTAATGGATGCCAGCCTTTGCCACTCAGATCTCCACTTTAAGACTAAAGGATTTATTCCTCAATTATTCCAAAGGTTGAGGGTTAAAATTTCTTAGCTTTCTACCCATTCAGAAACTTGTCCTTGACTGACAGTAGCTGCTCATTCAAGATTATACACCTTTTCTGGGGTTGGGTACCCTGTGGGAGAGGTGGTAGCCTGCAACCAATGACTGGCTAATCATGGCATATTAAAGGCTTGATCCCTTTCTTTACCTCCGAAGAGGTATGCCAGCTTCAGAGCACCCTGTAAATTTGGCTGAGGGCTTGTGACTTCACACACCACCTAAATTTGCTTTTGTTTCCTTCTCCCACAGTTGTTGATCCTGAGAGCATTTCGTAGTGAACTCTCAATTTGCTAAATGTCTCTGAGGCTACTTACTGCAGAGCTAGGCCTGAGAGTTGGTCTGAGAATGGTCTGAAAAGGCAGAGGCTAAAATGAGATTTTGAAGCTGGATCACACACTATTCTGTGGACAATAAGGTAGAGAACAAAGATTCTGTGATGCAAGATGAAAATTATAAAGCTTTCATCATTGGTACAATAGGATGCTATACTGGTAGAAGGAAATGCAATATTAGGTATGGGGTATTAATCATTTGAGATAAATGAGGGAAATAGTTATTATAGAGGCAATGGTATTGGATAGTACTTGCTGGGGGCAATTGATGCTTTGGGAAACAAGAATGAAAGACTGAAAAAGATTAACTGTCAATATAAGGCTAAATGTGAAAGCCAAAGGAACTCGCTGGAAACACATAGAGATTCCTATTTCTTGCAGCCTGAGGACAGAAAAGATGGAGGATCAGGCCCAGGAACTAAGGATAGCAGAGCTCCAAACAAACAAAATTCCCCAACTAGTTAGGTCTGCCATAACAAGAGTAGGGTCCTGACTGCAATAAATGAGACCCAAAGATATTGAATGAGGATGTTTGTTTGTACATTTGAAAATCTTGTCCCCTAGATTTCCTGAACCCTTTGAGCCTGCAGAAGTGCCCACCACTCCTTTAAGAGCAGCCTTGATTGAAGTTGACACAGAGGCACTATCACATATCAGATGTCCCCCACAGCATTTGTGTCTACTGTATGTCCTGGCCATTAAGACAATTAAGATTAAGCCAAATAACTAAGCTTATTATTGCACTAGTGAAGAACTGAGCTATAAGACCTTGCTCAGATGTACTGAAAAGAGAATGTGAAATACATGGGATAGGATATTGGGATTGCATTCTCAGGATGACAGATTAAGAAGGGTGGGAAATAAAGCGAGAAAAGGGAAAATTTATGGATGTGCTTTTTCAGGATATACCATTTAACATACTGTCAAGAACACCAACATATGGTGCTAACATGCCCCTGCAATGTCTTTGGGAGGCTTGGAATACTCAATGGCTCACAAACCTTTAGTATTGTTAAACGGAATTCCTAGTGTTTATTTTCAGAAGTACTGAAATTGCGCTGAATCCATGTTTGAGGTAGAGTTATGTCGAAAGAAGACATGGTTTGGAGAAGATGTCTATGATAAGTAAATCAAAACCACAGCAAATTTGTGAGATATGTAAGCATGCCTTGGAAATTCTTGAAAATGTTAAGGTAAAAAACATGACTTCAGATAGACTTTTCTTGTAGTCATGCCGGGCAGCGATTCAGATACTTTAAATGAGTGAAAGCATCTGAATGCTTTTGTGGGGAAAATCTGCTTTGACAATGAAATTCAGAAAGCCGCCTCCTATTATCTGATACACAGCCTCTCAGGGCGAAGAACAGAGAGAAAATTGGGGAAGATACTCAGATTGTACCAATTTGTAAAACAGAATGAATTAGTGGCCTCTGATTCAATGGAGTTGGGGGAGGCAAGTTGCATCTTCTCCACACCTGCCCCTCCCTACGAAAGAATATACCCACTGAAATCCCTAGGGAGAAGGAATTGAAACCTCTGGACTAGAGAACATCTAAGGTTCTTTCCAATTTTACAATTACACAAAGATGAAACAATATTCTGTGTCACACACTTTAGTGGTGTAAGTGGGATTTCTTAATTGTATCCAAATCATTGAGGTTTAACTTACAATTTAATGTAATTTCTAGTATGCCATAGAGAATTTGTAGGAGAAACTAATTCATCAATTGAAATCAGATAAGGCATAAAGGCACCTTAGTGGCTCAAAAACTCCATTGTCCCTTTATGACAATACAGCATCATTCTGAGATTTTACCTATAAGATGTAAAGGATCATCTAACTGGTAGGAAGACTATGCTGTAGTCTACATCATAGACACTATTAAAATCATGAGAAAACATAAGAATTAAAGTACTAAAAAAGTTTAAAAAATAAAACAGAAAATTCTCCTGGAGAAAAAGATATTTCCTCTAAAAGTACTTTGTATGTAATGGACTGCATTCCCCCAAATTCATGTATTAAAATCCTAACCTCTAACATGCACTATTAAGAGTTACAGCCTTTGGGAGGTAATTAGGACATGAGAGCAGAGCCCTCATTAATGGGATTAGTGGCCTAATAAAAAGGACCCCAGAGAGCTTTCAAGCCTTCTTTTCACCACGTGAGAATACAACAGCCAGGCAAAAGTCTGCAACCCAGAAGAGGTCACTCATCAGAAACCAATCATGCTGTACCCTATTCTTGGACTTCCAGCCTTCAGAACTGTGTGAAGTAAATGAAATGAATTTCACTTGTTTATAAGCCATTCCATGTATGGTATTTTGTTATCATGGCCTGATTTGACTAAAAACAGTGTGCCCTATCAAGATTAAATTTAAAGCTAACTAACTTTGCAATGGAAAAAATTGGCTTTGGTATACATTTAATAGATGTACAGGAAAATAGGCTTTAATGGGAGAAAACAAGTAAGATATTATGGATTTGAGCATTTACAGCAATGTAAAACCATAAAGTTTAACTGGAATTTCTATAAGTCTCATGAGAGAATGACTTGCTTGGGGTAGGAAAGTGAAGATGTTGCAAAACATAAAAGAAATTATTGATACTGATCTTTTCAAAGTATCTGTGGGGAAGACCTGCTTTGACAATTAAGTTCAGACAAATACCTCCTATTTATTACTAATGCAGAGTGGTACTCCAGCCTATGGAAGAATCATAAAGAAGGTTAAAAATATTTTACTTAAAGTAAAGATATGTATGATGTTTACAAGTACATTTTTTGGAAATAATGATATATATTGATCATTTGTTAGTGCTCAGCTTTCCTTGAAAGGCATTTGAGCTTTACTGAAAAATAGGAAAAATCCAAGTGAGAAGTTACATACCTGTCTCACTGCATAGTTGGATTAAACCAGGCACAATACTATAAGGTTGTTGGCTCCAAACTGGATGTTTTCAAGATTAAGGTTGATGGCTGTTTTATATCCACCTGAAATTTATTATCTCTAGAAACAATATGCATGTCTTCTTCAGTTAGGGAAATTCCACATGATCCTGGATATGGTACTTCATAGAAAGAACTAAATTCATTTATTAATCATTACCCTGCTGTGGCAAACTGATTTAGAGGAAAAAGGATTTCTTTTCTCACTGAAAAGAGGTAACAGTCAAGCAGCTGACACCCTATGTAAAGGCACAGAAACCTAAACAGCAAAGGTTTTGAATTATGAGTAAGATCACTAATAACCCACAGTGCCGTCTGTGTGAGAACCCCACACTTAGAGATCTGATTAAATAGCAGCCCCATGTAGAGACAGGATACTCCCCCAATACACATACACACACCTGCATAGAACTCTCTCCAAGCCAGTATGGATGGGATTCGAAACACACCCATGAATGTAGGTTGGTCAGCATCCTCTGGACTGAGCTTTTATACCCACTGAGCTAGGAATTCAAACGAGGGGGCAGAGAAAAAATTTGGCTATTTTCTATATTTTGCTGAAAGTAGTGAAGGATTTAGGTTTGTGGAAAACAGAATAATTGTACTTGGGAGAAAGGGTGAAATCAAAGGTATAGAGCTTGAAATGTGTGTAGAACCAGAGCCAAAAAAAAAAAAAAAAAAAAGGAAAGAAAAGAAATACCAAAAAAAAAAAAAAAAAAAAGGGTGAGGTGATTCGAGCAGAGAATTTTATATGGCAGTTAATGAAAGAAAAATAAGGCCCCACAGAAAATATGGGATTGTTAACAGAATA
>CAUYLG010035800.1:0-106789 GCA_963573385.1 Cacajao melanocephalus
TTTTAGACTGCATTCTAGCCTGGGCAATAGAACAAGAATCCCATTCTCTCTCCCTCTTTCTCTTCCTCTTTCTTTCTCTCTTACATTCTTTTTTTTTTCTTCCTTTCACTCTTTCTTTCTTTCTTCTTTTCTCTCTTTTTCTTTCAAAAAAAAAAAAAGAAAGAAAACATAGAAATTGAATCATCCTATTTATAAATTGTTAGATTTATAAAGGTTTTTATGTATTCAGGAATATTTTATTGGTTAGTGCAAATGGCCAAATTATAAGGACACGGAATTTATATTGAATTTATAAAGAATATCTTTTAATGTTTAAAGAGTTTCATTAACTACTTACAAATAAGGTCAAATAGTCAGTGAATACAATTCTTTAAAGTGATTATTAGAATTTATTTCTTTGTAAGTTAAACATAAAAGCTTAAGGAAGAACTGGGCTGATTTATAACTTCAACATAGAAAACATAAATTTTAAAAAGCCAAGTGGCCCTCTAAATATTATTTGCTAGGCACAAAAGAAACATTTTTAAAACTCACATTGACACTGCAAGACCAAATCGTTTTCTATGATATTTTCATCTATACTGCACGGTGGGCTTTGGTGATTATATTTTCTGGTGTTAACAAGCTTGTTGATTTTGCTGGGCTGTTTATTGGCAGGGAGGGAAGTGCAAGGCTCAGGCTCAAGGGCATGCAAGTGTCAGTGGAGTCTTCAGAATTGAACCTGGATCTCTGTCTCTCCTCAGCATTCTCTTCCCTGCACTGTGCTGCCTTCAGTTGGGTTATTTTTCTGACTTGGGAATGGGAGTATTATATCCTAGAGAAACTGAAAAAGGGGAGCAGGATTTCCCTAAGGCTAGTGTAGGGGTGGCAGAGGAATTCAGCAAAATACACTCCAAAAAAAAGTAAAACTCAAAGACTGTGGTCAGGTCTCCATCCTCTATAGGGACTTTTCCTCTTTGGACAGAGTTTTGAGACACTTTTACTAAGTAAAGTAGCTTTTAAAATATAAACAAAACAGGCTGGGCACAGTGGCTCATGCCTATAATTCAACACTCTGGGAGGCTGAGGTAGGAGGATCAAGACCAGCCTGGGTAGTGTAGTGAGACTCTGTCTCTAAAAAAAAAATTAAATTAGCCAGGTTTAGTGGTGCACACCTGTAGTCCCAGCTGTTTGGAAGGCTGAAGTGGGAGGATCACTTGAGCCCAGGAGGTGAAGGTTGCAGTCAGCTGAGATTGTACCACTGTACTCCAGGCTGGGCAATGCAGCAAGACGCTGTCTCAAAAAAGAAACAAAAACAAAAACCGGATTTTAAGCAACAGTTTCTTCAATAAATCAGAGTGCCTGCCTGAAAGTGGTGTGTATGTGTGTGTATGTAAGCACACACATGTTCAGGGTGAGGAAGTAAAGTTATGTTAGTGGAATTAGGAGTGCTATATTCCGCCAATTACAGATCTTTTGGGATTCCATACTCCTCATTTGAAGTGCAAATATCTATTGGCACGAATAAAACAAGATAATGTAACAATTACTTGAAATCAATCACTTAGGTGTTGGGTTTGGCTTGGGGTTATTTGGAGGCAAGGTAAGCGTATAGGTTTTGTAATGGGGGGGTCTTATGAGTAGGTTCAACATGGGCAGAGACCTGGAGGTAGACATTGAGTACAAAAAAAGGAGATGTCATGGAACTAGAGACAAAGTGTTACCTGCTGCTTGGAAGTTCTGAAGCCTAGGGGATGGGAGTGATTTCAATGCTGCTGAAATTCCCAGATTGCCTGCCGAGGAGACTGGCTCTGCTGGGGATCTGCCAGTGAGAGCTGGGGCCACTGCTAACTATAACGGGCACAGGTTATGTCTTAATAAATGTTCATTTAACAAAATGTGGTTTTGGAACAAAGGGCTACGGCTAGGAAAATGCACAGATCACAAATCTGGAAAGCTTATAAACAATTTCTTTAAAAACTCTCTCATTATGCTTCAATTTTTTTCAATGAGAGGGAATATACCTATGGAGACAGCTTGTCCCATTTTCAGGCAACTCTAAATATTTAAAACTCCCTTACATAGAACCTAATCTGCTTCTCTATAACTGCAACAATTCACTGATGCCCTACTGCTTTGAGCCATTCAGAATAAGCCCAATTCCTCTTCACAATCAACCTTTTAAATATTTTAAGAGGGTTTCATGACCCCTACCCTCCACATGTTGCCATATCTGGCAATAACAAAAGTTATAAAATGGCTCCTACCATTTGACCCAATAATGTCATTTTGTAAAATATACCAAATGGGAATAATTCAAAGTGGGGAGGAGTAAATTTCTACAACACTTTTTATACCTTTTCTTTGTACAATGGAGAAAAGTTAAACATAATTCAAATTCCCTAAAATTGAGAGAGACTACGTGAATAATGAACAACTACTTGATGCTTTTTTTTTCCTTTCTTTTTCTTTGGACAGAGTCTCACTGTTACCCAGGCTGCAGTGCAGTCGCACAATCTCAGCTCACTGCAACCTCTGCCTCCTGGATTCAAGTGATTCTCCTGTCTCAGCCTCCCGAGCAGCTGGAATTATAGGCACACGTCGCCACACCCGGCTAATTTTTGTATTTTTAGTAGAGACAGGGTTTCACTATGTTGGTCAGGCTGGTCTCGAACTCCTGACCTCAGGTGATCCGCCCGCCTTGACCTCCCAAAGTGCTGGGATTATTCAGGCGTGAGCCACTGCACCCAGCCTACTTGATGCTTTAACTGAAGACAACATAGGCAAAAATTTTACTGATGCATGGAAATGTATATGGACAATGCTACATGAAGAAAGCAGAACACCAAACTGTTATTTTCAAATGGGTTACAACTACATAAAAAAGTGTCTGGGTTTGTACATCAACAATGTCTGTAAGCGACTTTGCAACCTTTCCAGAAGTCCCCCTCCAAGCCTTACATCCTCCACTCTTCTACTACAATGAACCTACATCTGAGCCAGATGATGGTCCACATCTGTCTTAAATCCTGTCCTGCGGATGGGCATGGTGTCTCATGCCTGTAATCCCAGCACTTTGGGAGGCCAAGGGGGTGGATCACTGGCAGTCAGGAGTTCAAGACCAGCCTGAGCAACTTGGTGAAATCTCATCTCTACTAAAAATACAAAAATTAGCTAGGCATGGTGGTGGGCACCTATAATCCCAGCTACTTGGGAGACTGAGGCAGGAGAATCACTTGAACCCAGGAGGCAGAGGCTGCAGTAAGCTGAAATCGCACCACTGCACTCCAGCCTGGTGACAAGCAAAATTCTGTCTTAAAAAACAAACAAAAAAATTCTGTCCTGCATGCCTTTCACTTGCAAATATCCACCAACAGACAAACAACAAAAAAACTTCATGAGGACTGATTCCAGGAAGACAGGAAAGCAGCTGACCCCCAAGCCTCTGCCTCCCCATTCCCACCTCTCATTTGCTCCCAACACCATTCCTGTTCTGTGTAGCTTTCTGCCCTCCTTTCAGTCTTCACCTGGATTTATGATCTCTTTTGGGAGCTGTTCGGACACTAGCTGAAAAAAAGCAGTGACAAAATAGACAAGGTTCTTCATTTCATAAAGTTTATTTTTAAATTATATGTGGTGGAAAGGTGAGTCTATTATGATAGAAAATAAATAAATACATAATCAAGTAGAGATAAATGCTGTGAAGAAAATAAAACAGAATAACATTATTCAGAAAGGCAGTGAGTGAGAGACCACGTTAGACTGGGTGGTCAGGGAAGAAGACCTTTGAGACTGTAACACCTTAGTTAAGAACAGATGAAAGCCAGCCACTAGAATTGTGAATAAAAAGAAAGCTCCAGACAGAAGGAAAAGAGAGCAAAAAGGTGCCAAATTGAGCATCTTTAGGAATACGTAAGGCATGTTTAAAGAACTGAAAGAAGGAGCTGAGTGCAGTGGCTCAAGCCTGTAATCCCAGCATTTAGAGAAGCCAAGTCAGGTGGATCACCTAAGGTCAGAAATTTGAGACCAGCCTGGCCAACATGAAACCCCGTCTCTACTAAAAATACAAAAATCAGGGGCATGCGGTGGCGCACACCTGTAATCTCAGCTACTCAGGAAGCTGAGGCACCAGAATCACTTGAACCTGAGAGGTAGAGGTTGCAGTGAGTCTAGATTGTGACACTGCACTCCAGCCTGGGTAACAGAGAAAGATTCTGTCTCCAAAAAACAAACCAAAAAACTGAAAGGAGGCCACTGTGGCTGCAGGGTCACTAGTGGCTTAGCATAATGTCCCCACAGGGCTATGGTAAAAGATGAGGCAGAAAAGGAGAGACAGGCAGAAAAGGAGTCATGATGCAAATGGAAAGCCATTAGACAGGGTCGATGAGATTTATTTGGATTTTTTAAGATTACTCTGGCTATAGTGCAGAGAATGGCTCATCAGAAGGTAGGAGTGGAACAGGCAGACCAGTCCAGAAACTAATGTGCTAGCCCAGGCAAGATACTGGTGGTATTGACCTTGATGACACCTAGTTCAGAGAAAACAAGTTGTAAATTGTTGAAAAAATATTACCAATTGAATAAAACCAAAACTCATGAAAAACTAAACTATAATTTAGAACTGATATATATTTACATGTCACACAGATTTTTTTTAACCCTAAAATAACTAGGATATTGGCCACCAGTTTCTTTGGAAGGCACAGCTAACAAGAACATATTCTCTCAAGTCTGTCCCTAAAATTCCCTTGTGGTCCTTCATTAATTCCCCCTTAACTTGAGGCATGGGGCTGAGGCAGAGCCCTAGTCACTGCTACTCTCCAAGGGAGAAATAGCATCCTAAAACCCCAACCCTCTATAAGGTGGCAATCATAGCTCTTGATGCACTTAAACCAGGCAATAAACAGCACAGACACAGGTGTTTCTTCACCTTCCCCCATGTTAGGATAACATTAGTTTTCCATAAGAAGCATACTGGAAATGTCTTCAGAATTGTTTTAACTATTACTCTATAACAAGTCTAGAAAAAAGGCAGTTTTTCTTCTCTCACCCACAGGGACATATCTATCACTTTTAAAATCTCAGTGCTGGCTTCTACAAAAACAAATTTAACATTTTTTTAGAGTGATGGTTAGGTGGCAGAAAGGGTGATGTGGTGTTTAAAACTCTTCTTTTTTTTTTTTTTTTTTTTTTTTTTTTTTTATACGGATCTTCGCTCTGTCACCTGGGCTAGAGTGCAGTGGTGCAATGTCGGCTCACTGCAACCTCTGCCTCCTGGGTTCAAGCGACTCTCCTGCCTCCAACTAGAGAGTAGCTGGGATTACAGGCGCCTGCCACCATGCCCAGCAAATATTTGTACTTTTAGTAGAGACAGGGTTTCACTTTGTTGGTCAGGCTGGTCTTGAACTCCTGACCTCAGGTGATCCGCCCGCCTCAGCCTCCCAGATTGCTGGGATTACAGGCGTGAGCTACCGCGCCTGGCTTAAAATTCTTCTTTTATGAACGTTGACAGCTTAGATGAGATCCTATAACTTACTGATTGAGAGTGAAGCCTCTGGCGTCAGACAGCCTGGGTTCACATCCTGGTTTCTCATTTGCTGTGTAGCTTAGAAAGAGTTTCTTAACTTCAATAAGCTACAATTTCATCTGTAAAACAGGAGTTCAGGAAGCCCCAAAGAATCTTAAATGGGTGAAATATGGTAAGAACTGTTTGTGAATGAAAAGGCTTCTAAGACTGGTCTATTCCCAGCCTCTAATTTCTCCGTTATAACCTTACCCCTTCATATCCCCCACTAAAAACACACATATCAACACATACTCTGTTGTGTACACACACACACATTTTTAGGTAAGAGCCTGCATTCTTCAGAGAAAGTGATATTTAACTGCTGCAACCACGTCACTTACTTACTTAAAATAAACCACTGTAATTTAGCACAGATTTTAAAACTCCTGGAAAGAAAGGGTAACTGCATCCCTGATTCTGTAACCAAATTCCCTCACCCCACCAGCTCAAAAACTTACAGTGGCTCCCCATTTTTTCCACGAAAAAAAAAAAAAAGATCCGCTCCCTTTTTCCAGGAGTTTGTGGACCCCATGGCCAGATTAATTTATATTACACTACCTAAGGGTAGCCAGCCTTGGAGGCCAGCGGACAACCTTGGACACTACTAAGGGTTCCCTAAACAATTTGCTGCCGTATAAGGAATAGAAGGCCTGGTGAGGAAAGGTTCGGAATCTCTCAACAACGAGAATGGATGAGATGGGTTTGAGACAAGGGAATAAGGTTCATAAAACATCCTCTAAGAAAATTTTCTAAACATTGGTCCCTGTAGCCGGCCACTGGGCAGTATTTACGGAGTGGACACCAGGGGGTAGCAAAATCTCACTCTCCTAGCTTGCGGGCCCTCGTAATAAGGAAGCTGGAGAGTGTCGGTGACTCGAGGGTCGCATAACCCGGTGTTGGAAAGAGCTCTAACTCTACGGCAGCAACCGTGGTTGCTGGGGCTTGTTGCCTTAGGTTATTTTTTGACTCTGTGGAGTAGAGGCCTCTTCTTGCCTTTAAGAAGGATGAACATTTGCTCTGTCCTTTTCCAGGCTCAGCGGAGCGGAGAAAAAGGTGGAGGTTAGCGTCCAGAGGAGGTGAGAGAAGAGCACGTTACCTGGGCGACGCCCCCGCCTCCCCTCTTGCTGTTCCAATCACTGCTCAGAGGCGCCGACCTCTGAGGAACTGCGGGTGAGGCCGCACGTTTTCTCCCCGTCGCCCTTCAGCTGCAGGGGCGCACACGTTCACGCCCCTCCGGGGACTATTCGGCTTTCCAATCTCCCCTCCTCTCCTTTCCACCCACCCTTTGGAAGGGCTCACGGAGCCGCGGGGCTTCTGGGTGCCTGCTCAGAGGCGGGGCGGGGCATCTCCCCGCCGTGCCTGTGCCTCCCCCGGACTCCTGGGAGACCCCTACCCGGCCTTCCTTTCCCATTCAGACACTGTTGGGGGACGCTCGGGGTTTGATGAGGGCGAGGGAATGAGGCTAGAACTTTCTTAACTAGCCCACCCCGCTTTGTCTCCTGCGCCAGATACCCATCCCCATCGCCACGAGCCCTAGCGGCCCTGCGGGACTCTATAGCCACTGCACCAGAAGGAAGGCGCTGGCGTCCAGTACCCTGTCCTCGAAGTGGAGGCCTGGTGCCTTCCCTCTTCTAGCCGAATAGAGAGATAAGGGATGCGGAAGGGAAGGGCCACGGAGGAGAGAACTCAGAAAATGTCCGGCGAAATGCACGCCCCAACCTGAGCATCCCGATGCGGGAACCCTGCCCCCTCGGCCACAATGTCCGCCTCCTATCCCAAGTCTCCAGTTGCTCCCTAACTCCCGCACACTCCCGCCTTCCCTAGGCAGCACAGAGGAGCCCATTGTCAGCCCGGAGGCTCGAGGCTGGAGGTGATGGAGGGAAAGGAGGAGGGCGGGCAGGCCCCTGCGGGGTTGCGGAATCCCCTGATTTCCTGGCCCTCCGCACTAGGCTAGGCCGGCAGGAGCCTGAAGATCTCTTTTGAGCCCCGGATCCTGCCAAAGTCTAGAAACTGATGGGAGAAGAGAGTCCCGAGCGAGTTAGAGACGGGAGGCTTTCCAGACCCCAGTTCTGAACAGGGGAGCCCCAAGGGAATTCACGCACGCCCCAGCCTTTGGAGCGTCCCTTGCCGAGGCTAAACTGATCGCGCGGGGAGCGAGGCCGTGGCGGGAAAAGAGGGGTATCCTCGGCTGGACCGGCCTCCGAGGGTCGGAGTCGGGGTTACCCACTGGAGGGCGGGGCGGAGAAGAAAGAAGGTTACGGGTGAACCGGACGGGTAGGCTGGGGACGCCCGGGGAGCTGCAGAGAGTCTTGGCGCGGGAGAGGGAGTCCCGGCAAGGGGTCCCGCGCCGAGGCGGGGGCGGGCGCTGAAGGGCGGGGAGGGGAGGGGCGGCCGTCTCGGCCCTCCCTGGCGGGGCCCCACGGCCTGGAAGCCTGAGCGGGCCGAGCCGCCACCGCGGCCGGAGCTGTCCCTTAGCCAGACCCGGCGAGACACGAGCGGCGGGAGGGAGGCGGTGGCGCGCCCGGCCCCGCCCGCCCGCCCGCCCGACCGACCGAGCGTCGGACGCGGCCCGGCGCCGAGCCATGGTGAGTCCAGCGTCGCAGCCCCTGGGTCCCCTCGGCCTTCTCGCAGCCCGCTCCGGGCCCCCAGTCCCCAGCCTGGTGCCTCCCGAGCCTGCCTCGGACTGCTCAGCGCTCCTGGGACTCTCCTCCCTCCCATCCCCCCTTCTTCGGTTTGTCTGTTAGTCCGTCTGCCCGACTGTTTAGCTCCGTCCCCACTGGGTATTGCCCTCACCCTTTCTTCCTCATCTCCTCCGCCTCCTCCCCCATCCTCCCTCGGGTCTCTCCCCTAATCGCACACCTCCCCCCTCCCCGCCCTTCTCTGTCCCGACCCGTGCCTTCCTTTCCTGGAGCTTCCCTCCCCCTCCCGGTCCCATCTCCTGACCCGCGGGAGACCCCTGCGGGTTGGTCCTGCAGTGGCCCTGGAAGAGGCCCGGCCCCTCGGGTCATGAGAACTGACCTGCCTGGAACCACCATTTTCCATCCCGGTCCCCAACCCGGTGAGGCAGGCCCACCCATCCGGCCCTGGGGGACTGGCCACAGCTGTGGCTGGGCCGGGTCCAGGGGCATGGCCAAAGAGGGAAATTCCCGCAAAGAAAAAGGGCTGCCTCAGGGTAGTTGGGGGTGCTTGGGGGGAGCTCACAGTACCAGGGGGCGTGACACTGCCAGAGCCGATCGGAGTTTGCGGGGGAGGGAAGTGCCCCAGAGCTCTTGCTGCAGGGAACCGAAGGGCTGCCTCAGGGCACTCCTGCTGCAGAGGAGAGGGAGCTCAAGCCAGAGATCCCTGCAGAAAGTACGCGACCCTGGCAGCAGCAACTCAGGGCGCTGGAAGCAGGAGGGTACCGCTGAGAAGCCCACAGCAACAGGAGTGAACATTGCCCTGGGAACTTTCACTCCAGAATACTCTAAAGCACCACTGCGAGAGTTGGCACTGCCAGGGAGAGCGCCCACTGCAAGGAGGGCTGGGGCATGGCCAAGGGGGCGCTCACTGCAGAGTGGAGGAGGGGGAGAGGCCTTGCCAGGGGGAGCTCTCCGCAGGGAGTGGAGGAGGGGCAGGGGCACTACTGCGGCCGCCCCTCTAGGGAGGGAAGGGCACCCTCTGGCAGGGAGGCTGGAGGAAGAAGAAAGAGGAACTGGGCCAGGGAGAGCTGACTCAGTCTCTCTGATCTCCTCTCTGGTCCCTGCCGGCAGGAGGCTGGGTCTCCGTGTCCCGCCCGCCGCCTCCCTCTCCAGACCCCTCCTCCCCTCCTGCCGCTGCCGTTTCCTGTGGCTGAGACTCTCGCTCAGCCATGAGCTCACCGCCCCTAATGGGTTGCAGCTGCCTCGCTGCTCAAGCCCTAGCTCCCCACTCCCGGCCTTGGAGCAGACTGTCCTACTCTGCCTCACCCCTGCCCATCTCCACCTTCCCCCCACCCACGCGCACAGAGTCCGCCTGGTCCGGGGAACACTGAGGGTCTGTCTGCTCGCCCACACACCGTGGGGCGGGGTCTGCGCGCTGACGCACTGAATGTCCTGTCTGCAGTGGTTGCCCTAACTTCAGACTGTCAAGACAAACGGGCAACTCTGGATGGAGGAGCTAAGAGAAAAATAAGCTCTTTTGTCTTATGGCAAAGGCAAGACATGGGGATAGGGCTGGTAGAGACCAAGGTATAGGCTGCATTGAGTATCCCCTTCCCCATTTACAGCAAAAAAGAAAAAAAAATCCAGTAAAAGGAACTTCAAAGACTGTCTTGAAAGAGAAGTTTGCAAAGGAAAAGCCCAAGGGATGGCTGTTTAGGTTAGGGGATGGAGAAAGATGTCTCATTGACTCACTTAGGGAGGGGGGTCTGGATGAAGCAGGGCTAAGTCTTTGGAGACTCCTAGTGGAGGTTGGCAGAGAGAGGTCCCACTGGAATCAGAAAAGACCAGCTCGAAAGCATGCTCTCAAGGCCTCCTCCTCCCTTCCCCACAGGTTCCTTTTGTGACTTTTTTCTCTTTCAACTGCCCCCACCCAGTTTTTATAACCCAATCCCACATGCTCTAGGAATGGGTGATTGCTTCGGAGCCACTGTAGGAGAGGGAAGAGGCATGCTTTCCATCCTCCTCTTCCCACCAAATGACCATCTCTAGCATATAAATGACCATCTCTCTCTCACCAAATGGTCATCTCTAGGACATAATTGTGGGTGATGGCACCTCCACTTAAGATGAGGAGCTCTGGATGGTAGGTCTTATGAGAAGGAGTTTGCAGGATGATTGTGTGGAAATCTCCCTCACATCCTCCAGAGTTCTCAGCCATAAGCTCAGTCCCCTGCTAGCCCAGAAGCCTGTCTCTTCTCTCCTGGGAAAGATCTATGCCATCACCCCAACTCACAAGCAACAGGAACAGCCCTGATCAGAGGCATTCTCAACAAATTCTCCCCAATCTCCAAAGCCAAGGTCTCAGAGCTTGAGTGTTGAGTGCCCTGCCAGGCTTGTGCACTCTGACCTAGCCCCACTCCCATTCTGGGCTCATTAGCCAGCATTTTCCTGAGTGCCCACTTTTTGTACACATTGTACAATGGGGGCCTTGGGGAACACAGCCACCCCTAGACCAGTGCAGCTCCCAAGGAGCCATGACTGGGTGATCTCTAGCCTGGTCCTATCTCTACAGGAGCCTGAACCAGTGGAGGACTGTGTGCAGAGCACTCTCGCCGCCCTGTATCCACCCTTTGAGGCAACAGCCCCTACCCTGTTGGGCCAGGTGTTCCAGGTGCTGGAGAGGACTTATCGGGAAGATGCGCTGAGGTACACGCTGGACTTCCTGGTACCAGCCAAGCACCTGCTTGCCAAAGTCCAGCAGGAAGCCTGTGTGAGTGGCCATGCATCACTATTCTACCTTCCCCAAGATCCAGTGCCACACTCCAGAGACAGGCCAAGCTAATGCCCCCACTAACCTGGAGATACAGCCTCCCCTAATACTGATCTCCCCAGAGTCATTTCATCCTCATTCTCTGATCTCCCACAAAGTTTGACCTTCTTGGGCACTAACCATTCAGATACTAACGCACATACACACACATTCATCTTCCCCAAACATTGACCCCTAAGAAACACTAACCCCCAAAGACCGTAGCGCTCCAGACCCAATTCCAGACATTTTCTCCCCTCATGTGAATTTCTCAAGATACTTACTCCCCCGTACATGACTCAACAGAGATCCTTCATTTCTACAGATATAAAGACTCCTAAGAGTCTTTAATTTCTCCAAGACAATGGCATCTGCTGACCATGTCTTGGTAATGATTCAATTCTTACCCTCCCACACATGGAACTAGCTTCCTGGAGAGGCTTCCTACCACCAGGAGACCAATCAGTCCCAATCCCTTCCTCTCTGCCACAGGAATACCCCAAGATCTCTCCTCCTGCTCTCCTGAGAGTATAACTTTCCAGGCAAACAGCCAGTCCTGCCTCGGGCGGGTCCATTCTAACTGCCCTCTCCTGCTAGTTTCTTCAGCAGAGGCCTGAGTGCAGCCTCCCACCTCTCTCCCCAGGCCCAATACAGTGGATTCCTCTTCTTCCATGAGGGGTGGCCGCTCTGCCTGCATGAACAAGTAGTGGTGCAGCTAGCAGCCCTACCCTGGCAGCTGCTGCGCCCAGGAGACTTCTATCTGCAAGTGGTACCCTCAGCCGCCCAAGCACCACGACTAGCACTCAAGTGTCTGGCCCCTGGGGGTGGGCGGGTGCAAGAGATCCCTGTGCCCGGTGAGGCCTGTGCCTACCTATTCACACCTGAGTGGCTACAAGGCATCAACAAGGACCGACCAACAGGTCGCCTCAGTACCTGCCTACTGTCTGCGCCCTCTGGGATTCAGCGGCTGCCCTGGGCTGAGCTCATCTGCCCACGATTTGTGCACAAAGAGGGCCTCATGGTTGGACATCAGCCAAGTACATTGCCCCCAGAACTGCCCTCTGGACCTCCAGGGCTTCCCAGCCCTCCACTTCCTGAGGAGGCGCTGGGCACCCGGAGTCCTGGGGATGGGCACAATGCCCCTGTGGAAGGACCTGAGGGCGAGTACGTGGAGCTGTTGGAGGTGACGCTGCCCGTGAGGGGGAGCCCAACAGATGCTGAAGGCTCCCCAGGCCTCTCCAGAGTCCGGACGGTACCCACCCGCAAGGGCGCTGGAGGGAAAGGCCGCCACCGGAGACACCGGGCATGGATGCACCAGAAGGGCCTGGGGCCTCGGGACCAGGATGGAGCACGCCCACCCGGCGAGGGGAGCAGCAGCGGAGCCTCCCCTGGGTCTCCCCAAGGAGCTGAGGCTGTCCCAGAGGCGGTAGTCTTGGAGGTGTCTGAGGCCCCAGCAGAGGCCTTGGGAGAAGCTTCTAAATCTTGCCTCCTGAAGCCAGGGGAGCTTAGAGGAGGAGGAGGAGGCCAAGGGGCTGAAGGACCACCTGGTACCCCTCGGAGAACAGGCAAAGGAAACAGAAGAAAGAAGCGAGCTGCAGGCAGAGGGGCTCTAAGCCGAGGAGGGGACAGTGCCCCACTGAGCTCTGGGGACAGGGAAGAGGCCAGTCACCAAGAAGCCCTTGGCAATGTGCCCTCACCAAGTGAGCACAAGCTTCCAGAATGCAGCCTGGTTAAGGAGGAATATGAAGGTGCAGGGAAGCCAGAATCTGAGCCAAAAGAGGAGCTCAAATCAGCAGATAAAAAAGAGCCTCAGCCCCCAGAAGCCTATGGGCCAACAGAAGAGGAGGCCAGAGAGAGAGAGCAGCAGGGGTCAGGTCTGGTGTGTATGGCAGGTGAGATGACGCTGAGTCGCTGAGTCTCATGGGGCGAGGGCCAGGGCAGGTCAGGCCTTGGGGAGGGAGCGGGAGGAGGAGCAGGGTTAGGCAGGGAGCAGAACAACCAGAACCACCTTAACTTCAATCCCATTTTTCGGTGTGAGTCTCTGCAGGACACACAGACCCTGAAGGCCTCCTGTCTGACCCTCCAACACCTCTGCTGGAGACTGTGCAGGGAAGAAAAGGGGACAGCATTCCGGAAGAGGGCCTTTCAGTCTCCATCTCTGATGACGCTGATGTCGCTTGGGACTTGATGGCATCTGGATTCCTCATCCTGACCGGTCAGTGGGCATCAGTGGGTAAAGGGAAAAAAGATTGAGGAAAGAGATGCAATTGGGTGGGCTTGGGGGCTGGGGGAGGCAGGGTGGAAGGGAGGTAGGCGTGGACTGCTTCCAGCCAGGACAGCATGGCCATTTTGTGTCTTCAGGAGGGGTGGACCAGAGTGGGCGAGCTCTGCTGACCATTACCCCACGGTGCCCTTCTGAGGAGCCCCCACCCTCCCGAGACACGCTGAGCACTACTCTTCATTACCTCCACTCACTGCTCAGGTAACCAAGGCCCAGTCCTGGCACCCTGGACACTAACTTCCTGATTCATGAGGACACCTCACCTCCTTCTCAGGACACTGACCTTCTGACTGCTAAGGACACCTGCTTCTTCAACCTTCAGATTTCAAGTCATGGCCCTCTGGCCTTACTGACCCCAACTTCAAGCTTCATATCTTCATTGATCCTCAAAAGCAACACTGCTGACTTTCACTGTCCTCCACTGCTACCTCGATCATCAGGACATTGGTTCACTTACTCAACAAATATTTATTGAGCACTGAGTTCCTGTTAGGCCCCATACAACAGGCTGCCATTGAATTCATACCATTCCAAAACAGAATTCTTAACTTTCCAGACCTTAATCCCTTGACCTAGTAGCCATACGAATTTAGACTCCTGACTGCTAGGTCACTTCTTCTTGTACACACATCCCAGAATTTGGCCCTTTGCCCATTGCTTCCCAAATGTACCAGCTACTAATTTCTCTTGAGGACTATTAACTGAAAATTGACCCTGTATGTCTGCCTTGCCTTATCTGCTATTCCCCAAAACACACACACAGCAGCCTCCTTGGCTCTTCCTGCCCCCACAGGCCTGATCTACAGATACTGGGGCTGTCCATCCTGCTGGACCTTCGCCAGGCACCTTCACTGCCTCCAGCACTCCTTCCTGTCTTGAGCCAACTTCAGGTAACCACACCTTGAACAGGCAGTTCCCCTAGATCCTAACTCTTCACCGGTGGCCAGTCCAGGACACCCAATTGCCCACTTTAGGGTTTTTCTTCTCTGCCCTTAGGACTCAGGAGATCCTCCCCTCATTCAGCGACTGCTGATTCTCACTCATGATGACCCTCCAACTGAACTCTGTGGATTTCAGGTTTGAGCCCTTCATTCCCACCTAGTTTCCCATGAGTAGTGGAGAGAGGAGAAGAGGCTGGCTGGAGCCCCAGGCTGGTTTCTGAGTCCTTGGGTGCCCAGGAAATAACCCCCTGCCTTACCCTCTACAGGGTGCTGAGGTGCTGTCAGAGAATGATCTGAAAAGAGTGGCCAAGCCAGAGGAGCTACAGTGGGAATTAGGAGGTCACAGGGACCCCTCTCCCAGTCATTGGGTAGAGGTACACCAGGTAAGCTTCCCCTCTACCACCTAGCATGCTGGGAACCATGAATGACCCAGCTGAAGACATTCTAGGAGAGAGGCCAGATCAAGGACATACCATGGGGTTGCAAAAAAGTGGTTTCCATTCCATTCCATTCAACAAGTATTTATGGATTCCAAATCATGAGGAAAATATGTGCACTGTGCCATGGTCTACTGGGGAGATGGGAGGAGTATGTTAAATAAATTGTTATTATTATTATTTTTAGACAGTCTCACTCTGTTGCCTAGGCTGGAGTGCATGTTATTCTGCAGCCTCGACCCCCCGAGCTCAAGTGATCCTCCCACATCAACCTCCTGAGTAGCTGGGGCTACAGGCACATGCCACCACACCCAGCCAATTTTTGTATTTTTTGAAGAGACTGGGTTTTGCCATGTTGCCAAGGCTGGTCTCAAACTCCTGAACTCAAGTGATCTGCCCATCTCAGCCTCCCAAAGTGCTAAGATTACAGGTGTGAGCTGTCGTACCCAGCCAAATATAGTCTTAATATGACATTAAGTAGCCCTTTGCTTTGGTGGAAGATAAATCATGAAACAAGTAAAGAAGAGTGCAAGATAGTCGAAAGGCTAAGAGTCAAAAGGCTGGTTCTTGTTCCAAATTACTTTACCTCACTTGCAGAAATAGTGCCCTTTCTGTACCTGTTCCTTGCACCAACATCCAGCCCTCAGGAGCCTCATCAGCGATGTGTAGCAATCATAATATAATTGCTAAAGGTCCTTCCAGCACATGTGATTCTATGAATATAAGTGCTGTGAGTATTCAAGAAGAGAGAAGTAAACATGATCTGAGCTGAATACAAAAGAGGGGTCTGTAGATGGTCTCCAGGCTTCCCCATTAGTGTCAAAGGGGAAGTAGACATGAATAGGCAGAGAGAGGGGGTTTGACAGGGTAAAGCTCCACTGAAGACAGAGGGAAAGAAAGGTCACAGTTACCAAGCTGTACAGTGTGCCAGGGTCATGCTAGTTACTGAGCTGGCATCATCTCCTTAAAAATCACAGAAGCCTGGCTTATCCTGACTTTACAGTTGAGGAACTGAAGTTCAGGAAGGTTTCTGGACCTGCCCAACATCATATATCATAGTAAGCAAAAAAGTCAAGAACTGAATTCAGCATTGCCTCCATAAAAGTCTCTGGGGCTACCTCACCCCAACCCTAGGGCTTAGGCTCCTTCTTAAACTCTGATCCTCAACTCCATCCCTGCGTGTGGGTTTCAGGAAGTGGTAAGGCTATGCCACCTGTGCCAAGGTGTGCTGGGCTCGGTACGGCAGGCCATTGAGGAGCTGGAGGGAGCAGCAGAGCCAGAGGGAGAGGTATGAAATGAAATGGGACAGCGAGGGATGGGACTGGGATGGGGCTGGGGTGGAGACGCTCTGGTGGAACCCCAACTGACAACTGCTCCCTATCCCCAGGAGGCAGTGGGAATGCCCAAGCCCCTGCAGAAAGTGCTGGGAGATCCCCGGCTGACGGCACTGCAGAGGGATGGGGGGGCCATCCTGATGAGGCTGCGCTCCACTCACAGCAGCAAGTACGAGGGATGGGTGTGTGGAGGCAGGTGGAAGTGGGAGGTGGAGACACAGCCAACGGCTGCCAACAAACCTTAGCTGCCAGACCATTCTTACTGTGCATGTATCTGGGCAAGATACCATGCTTTTACACTTACTATCTCATAACGCTCACAACATCCTTCTGTGCCATTTACCATTACAAATGAGGATCTGGAGGATCAGAAGTGTTAACTGTCTTGGCCAACATCGGTCAGTAAAGAGTCAGGATTCAAACCAAAGCAGTCGGGGTCCAGCCCGTGCTTTTGATCCATGCTGCTATGCAACCTCTCATGTTTGTATCCCACAGAGGGTTGGGAGGACAGAATGGAGGGGCTCAACAAGGGCAGTGATTCATTCTTCTCTGCTCCTTCCCCAGGCTGGAGGGCCAAGGCCCAGCTACGCTGTATCAGGAAGTGGACGAGGCCATTCACCAGCTCGTACGCCTCTCCAACCTGCACGTGCAGCAGCAAGAGCAGCGGCAGTGCCTGCGGCGACTCCAGCAGGTGAGCCAGAACTCCCATGTCCCTCTTACTCAGCCTGGGAGCATGGCCCGAAGCACCTTTCCCGCTGGTGTTTATAGTTGATGATGTTCTCCTGTCTTGGCTTGGTTGAATGCCCCTTCCTCTTTCCTCACCTCTGTTGGAGGTTGGTCATGGGAAGTGTGAGATTCAACAAGAGGGTGGGAGTATCGTAGCACCGGTAAAGGAAAGAAGCCAGATCTCCCCCTCCCCTCTGTATATCATGCTTGATTGAAAATGCTGAGAGATTGTGAGAGATGCTCAGGTGCCATAGGGGATTCTGAAAAGAGCTGATTGACTCTGGAGTGCCTACCTCCTTAGCTGAAAAATAATAAATATTTATTGATACCAGGTCATTAGTTACACTGCCACACAGGCACCCTTAACTCCTTATGCAATATCATCCCTTAGACCTGAGACCGGAAAGGTCCCACCTCCCTCCACCTTGGAAGGAGACAGCAAATACAGGCCTCTTTGTGGGGAAGATTCAGGAATAAGGCTGGCTTCTGTGAACCTTGACTCTTCTCTCCTGGGGTTAAGAGCCCCATACAGATTTGCTCTCACCCTACCATGTAGAGTAGAGGGGGCTTTGAAATATGATTGTTCCTCCTTAGCCCCAGGCATGGTGAGTGAACACTTCATGCACCTGCATGTGGGCATCAGGGGAAAGGTCATCTCAGGGCCAGTGCTAAAGCGGGGGCCAAGACTTTCTGTTTCCTAGGATTCCTTCATATTGGCTTCCTCTAAGTCAATATCCTAGAGGTGGGTTGCATCTCCTACCGTGTGCTTACCTGCTTATTAGCTGTTTCCCCAACTGTTTAAAAACGAGATTTGGAGTCTAAAGTGCTCAGCTTAAGTTCTAGTTCTGCCCTATGTAAGATGTTGGACAAGTCATGAAGTTTCGCTGAGTTCCCAAGTCCTCATCTGTAGAATGGGGATGATAACAATTTGCTGACAAGGTGCTTAGAAAAATCAAATGAGTTTAGCAAAGGACTATAAAAGTGGTTGTTATTATTGGCACTGGCTATTAGAAACCGTCTCAGACTTCCAATCCTCAGGCTGTCCCACCCCCAGCTTCCAGCCTTTCTTCAGAGGAAAACATTACCATCCCTTTTTGGTCAAACATCTCAGAACCAGCATGAGAGTTCTTATGGCCCATAATAGGCAACTAAAGCCGGACACACAGGCACAAACACACACCCACACACCCACACCCCTTCTGTGCTGTTTCTCCAGGCCTGGTCCCTGGGACCCTTGCCTACCAGTTGCCAAGGCTTGGTGAAGGGCCTCAGTCATCCATAGGACCCTCATCCTCCGTTCGGTTCACCCCAGTTTGATGTACTTCACCCTCAGGCATAGCCCTGAAACTTTGACCCACCTCCCTCAGTACTTCCCATCAGCCCAGCTTCCCTCTCATCTGGCACGTTACTAAAGATTTCTTACTCGGTTTCTCACTTGACCCTTGTGGAAGCTATTGTCATTCACTGTTGTCACTTACATGTTGCGGATGAGATGCAATAGTGTGCTCAAGGTTCTACAGATTGGGGTGGTGGGGCTGACTCTGGATCTCAGCCCTTCCTTGCCTTTCCACTCGGTGGCCCCATGCCCTCCCACCCCATCTGCCTCAGGTATTGCAGTGGCTCTCAGGCCCAGGGGAGGAGCAGCTGGCGAGCTTTACTGTGCCCGGGGATACCCTGTCTGCCCTGCAGGAGACAGAGCTTCGATTCCGGGCCTTCAGTGCTGAGGTCCAGGTGAGAAAGGGCAGGAGGGCAGGTGAGAGGAGGCAGGCGGAGACTACCTCGGAGTGAGGACCGGGTCTGAGCACAGCCTCCCTTCTCCAGGAGCGCCTGGCCCAGGCACGGGAGGCCCTGGCTCTGGAGGAGAATGCCACCTCCCAGAAGGTACTGGATATCTTTGAACAGAGGCTGGAGCAGGTTGAGAGTGGCCTCCACCGGGCCCTGCGGCTACAGCGCTTCTTCCAGCAGGTACATGCAGAGTCTTTTCCTTCTGTGCCCACCATTTCCATTGATTTACTTCCCCTCTGCCTGGAGAGGCTAATCAAGCTGTTAAAAGCAGAGGCTGAGGAGCCCATCTCCTTGGTTTTGACTCTTAGCTCTGCCACCTCCTTGCTGAACGACCTAGGACAAGATACTAAACCTGACTGTGCCTCCGTAGATCCGGCCCACAGGGCTGCTGTGGGGATTACATGAGGCAATATACGAAAGCACTTAGCACAGAGCCTGCCACTCATGTACTTCGTATAAGTACTGGCTATTGTTTTATATAGGCTTCTCCATCTCTATACCGACTCCGAGTGACATGGTTAGGCAGTGATGCTGGAACAGTGAGAAAACCGGGAGGGTGATGGGCACTGGGAAGCCACAGGCAAGAGGACACGGGCTATTGTTGGGCATCCTTTGTGAGCAGCACAGAGCCTTACCCTTTCTCTCCCATCCCCAACCCCTTTGACTTTGTAGGCACACGAATGGGTGGATGAGGGTTTTGCTCGGCTGGCAGGAGCTGGGCCTGGTCGGGAGGCCGTGCTGGCTGCCCTGGCCCTGCGGCGGGCCCCAGAGCCCAGTGCCGGCACCTTCCAGGAGATGCGGGCCCTGGCCCTGGATCTGGGCAGCCCAGCAGCCCTTCGAGAATGGGGCCGCTGCCGGGCACGCTGCCAAGAGCTGGAGAGGAGGATTCAGCAACACCTGGGAGAGGAGGCGAGCCCGCAGGGGTACCGGCGACGGCGAGCAGACAGTGCCAGCAGTGGAGGGGCCCAGTGGGGCCCCCACAGCCCCTCACCCAGCCTCAGCTCCTTGCTGCTCCCCAGCAGTCCTGGGCCACGGGCAGCCCCATCCCATTGCTCCCTGGCCCCATGTGGAGAGGACTATGAGGAGGAGGGCCCTGAGCTGGCTCCAGAAGCAGAGGGCAGGCCCCCACGGGCTGTGCTGATCCGAGGCCTGGAGGTCACCAGCACTGAGGTGGTAGACAGGACATGCTCACCTCGGGAACATGTGCTGTTGGGCCGGGCCGGGGGGCCAGATGGACCCTGGGGAGTAGGCACCCCCCGGATGGAGCGCAAGCGAAGCATCAGGTGAGATCCCAGCCCAACTGGTGCCCAAGAGGCAGACCCAACTGCCCAGTAGGAAAAGAAGATGGCATTGTTGAGGGTAGCGGCCCCTCCCATGCCCCAGATGACACCTCCTCTGCCACTCCTCTTGTGCCTGCAGTGCCCAGCAGCGTCTGGTGTCTGAGCTGATTGCCTGTGAACAGGATTATGTGGCCACCTTGAGTGAGCCAGTACCACCCCCTGGGCCTGAGCTGACTCCTGAACTCCGGGGCACCTGGGCTGCCGCCCTGAGTGCCCGGGAAAGGCTTCGCAGCTTCCACCGGACACACTTTCTGCGGGAGCTTCAGGGCTGTGCCACCCACCCACTGCGCATTGGGGCCTGCTTCCTTCGCCACGTGAGTGATCCCTTCAACTTCTTCCAAGTGCTCTGCCTTCTCTGTTCCAGCCTCATCCATCTGTCCCTCCTTCTCAGTACCCACTGCCCTCATGACTCTGGGGCCCAGCCCTGTTCTGTGGGCACCTCTGCCTCTACTCAGCCTCTGTGTTCCTCCTCTCAAGGGCTGCTGGGACTACACTCTCTCCACAGGGAGCCCTTCACTCCCTGGCAGGCTGAGTGCTCCCTGGTGACTCATCCCTCCTTTGGGATACAGAGAGGATGGAGAGGGGGAAGGGAGAGCTTTGTCTGCAGGGGCCTAACCAGGGATGCCTTATCTGTTCTTTACTGGCGCAGGGGGACCAGTTCAGCCTTTACGCCCAATATGTGAAGCACCGGCACAAACTGGAGAATGGTCTGGCTGCACTCAACCCCTCCACCAAGGTAACCCTTTCTCCAACCTTTAGAAGAAAAGAAGAGGGCCAGGAAGACCTAAAAACCCACACAACAAAATCCCTCAGGGAAAAAAAAAATAGCTTTCCTGGATGTGCCCAGGAACGTCACCTACCAATCATCTCCTGGAATTACTGAGGGTGGGTCAAGCAGTGGACTGATGAGGCTGGGTTCCTATCCCGCCACCTGAGGGACTAGGCAGGACTCCGGATTCCTCTGGGCCTCTATTTCCACATCTGGTAAATAGGGGCATTATCACTATTGTCAGCTCACAGGGAGGCTCTGAGGATCAGAAAAGCTCACATCAAAAGATGTACAAGTGACTTTAAAAGTTCAAAGCTAGAGAGTACAGGGGATTACTATTTTAATTCTTCTTCCATTTCCCATTAAGATATAGATGATGATTGCTGGCCTGCAGGCCCCCACCTGCTTTCTTTCCAGGGAAAAGGGTTTTTGCCTTACTTTAAGGAGCATCTGGGCTTCATATACACCCAAAAGCCTATCATATCACCCATCCACTCCCCAACCCCTAAGCTTGGCCCCCAGAGGCTCCAGCCCTCCCCTCATACCTGTCTGTGTCCTCAACCTAGGGCTCCATGGAGGCTGGCCCTTACCTGCCCCGAGCCCTGCAGCAGCCCCTGGAACAGCTGGCTCGGTATGGGCGGCTCCTGGAGGAGCTCCTGAGGGAAGCTGGGCCTGAGCTGAGTTCTGAGCGCCAGGCCCTTGGGGCTGCTGTGCAGCTGCTCCGGGAACAAGAGGCCCGTGGCAGAGACCTGCTGGCCGTGGAGGCGGTGCGTGGCTGTGAGGTGAGGCCCTGGCTCGAGTCACTCCCGCTCAAACTGCCCAGCCCTGGCCTCAGAAGCCATGTAGGTTGGTGGCAGGAGAACCAGACTCCAGGTCAGAGGGCCCAGGCTCTAATTTCTAACCAGCTGGGTGGCCTTGACTGAGTCACTGAACTTCACTGGGCCTCACTCTTCTCATTCATAAATAAAGAAGCTATGTCCTCCCAACAGCCCATGTTCCTACATCCACCTTGTACTCTCCCGTTCCTTTCCTGTTATCTTTCCCCATCTGCCCTATACTTTCTCCTGCATCTCAACACCCAACACGTACCCTATTCTCCTCTACCTAGTCTTTTTCCAGCCCTGAGGTTCCAGAACATGTTGGAATCCTGTATCCTCCTCTGGAATAGCCCTATTTCCCTTTCAGTTCTTTGCTGATTCTTTTCCTGGATCCCCAGCTTGCATAGGTTTCCCCACAGGAGGCTGTAAACCCTGCTGTGCAATGCACCTTCCCATCTTCAGAGACAGGGCTGTGCTGCTCAGCCAGGTGTGCTGTGCATGGCAACCAGTGGATGGACTCTAGGCTGAGGGCTTCCCTGACTTCCTGACTCTGCCTGCGAACCAGTGCATTAGGCCTCTTGCCCTATAAATCTATTTTTGCTCCCTGTAAAATACAAACAAAGGGCCCCTGGGCCAACCACTTTTCCTTTTCCTTTCTCCAGATAGATCTGAAGGAGCAGGGACAGCTCTTGCATCGAGACCCGTTCACTGTCATCTGTGGCCGAAAGAAGTGCCTTCGCCATGTCTTTCTCTTTGAGCATCTCCTCCTGTTCAGCAAGCTCAAGGGCCCTGAAGGGGGGTCAGAGATGTTTGTTTACAAGCAGGCCTTTAAGGTACAATTCCTGGAGTGGGTGGTGGAGGTGACAGGAAATCATTCTCTTCTTGAGAACTCAGGATGTTCTGGAAATTCAACCCCAATACAGGTTTAGAATCTGCATCATCTAAGAATAGGCTTTGGCTTGTAATTGACCATCGAGTTAGGGTGTCAGGGGATGTTAGAAGTCCCTGTCATTGGGTCATTGGTCTACCTCGTGATGTTTTCCTTATCATTCATGAAGGAGACTTAGGAGACATTCCAAACCAGACTGGAAGAGGAACTTTCCCACTAAGGACACACAGGCTTTTGGAATTAGGGATGATTGCTAGGGCATGAGGAGAAAGCACACTATACTTTGACTAAAGAATCCAAGAAGAGGGAAGCCTTGCTTTAGGGAAACAGCCTTGATATCCAGATAAACATTTATAGCAACCTGTGGTCCTGGATCAGGCAGTGTGGGATGGATTCTAAGGGTTTCTAGACTTTGTACCCCTCACACTAGTTCCAGCTCTTCAGCAGGGAGTATCGCATAGAAGAAAAGGCCTGGCTTTGGAATACCATAGACGCTGGGTCCCATTCAGGCTTTAATAAGCTGTGAGAAGACTCTGTGCAAGTTGCTTCATGTTTCTGGGCCTTGTTTCCCCTTCTGTAAATTATGGTTGTTACAAAGACAAAATGTAGAGCCCTCGGCACAAGATAGGTGTTGAGCAAATGTTTACTGCACATCTATCAGATGCCAGGCGAAGCCCAGTGCCTGCCATGCGGCACCACCCAGCCAGGACTTGCTCTGTCTTCACCCACTGCCCTCTGCTCTTCCTCAGACTGCTGACATGGGGCTGACAGAAAACATTGGGGACAGCGGACTCTGCTTCGAGTTGTGGTTTCGGCGGCGGCGTGCACGAGAGGCATACACTCTGCAGGCAACCTCACCAGAGATCAAACTCAAGTGGACAAGTTCTATTGCCCAGCTGCTGTGGAGACAGGCAGCCCACAACAAGGGTACCAGAGAGCTGAGGGAGGGGGTGCTTGGAGTCAGGGTTATAGCAGGAAGTTTTCTGGAGAGTGTGCAGACTGCTTGGGAAAACAGTGAATGGGGTGAAGAAAGAATGGTTTACAATAAGATTCAAGATCTGGCTTGAAAGTGATTACTGAGGTAGAAATGAGCCTAACATACCAAAAAGAAAGAGAAAGCTGGCAAATTTCAGGGAAGCAAGAGCAAGTAGGGGCTGGGTGCAGCGGCTTACGCCTGTAACCCCAGCGCATTTTGGGAGGCGGAGGTGGGAGGATTGCTTGAGGACAGGAGTTCAAGAACAGCCTGTGCACATAGTGAGACCCCGTTTCTACAAAAAATTTTAAAATTAACTGGGCATGGTGGTGTGTGCCTATACTCCTAGCTATTTGAGGGGTGAGGTAGGAGGATCACTTGAGTCCAAATGTTCAAGGCTACAGTGAGCTATGATGGTGCCACTGCACTTGAACCTGGATGAAACAGCGGACTCTGCTTCGAGTTGTGGTTTTGGCGGCAGTGTGCACAAGAGGCATGGCCTGGGTGACAGAGCAAGACCCTGTCTTTAAAGAACTCTTTTTAAAAATTTTTTGGCTGGGAGTGGTGGCTCATGTCTGTAAACCCAGCACTTTGGGAGGCCGAGATAGGCGGATCACCTGAGTTTGCAAGTTCAAGACCAGCCTGACCAACATGGAGAAACCCCATCTCTACTAAAAGTACAAAAATTAGCCTGGCATAGTGGCGGGCGCCTGTAATCCCAGCTATTCGGGAGGCTGAGGCAGAAGAATCGCTTGAACCTGGGAGGCGGAGTTTGCAGTGAGCTGAGATCTCGCCATTGTCCTCCAGCCCGGGTGACAGAAAATAATAATAATATAAAAATAATAATAATAATAAAGCAAATGGCTTGGAAAAGAAGGTGAGAAGCTGCTCACTTGGATTTAAGAACTGCTGCTACTTGCTGTGTGACCTGGTTTTTTGTTTGTTAGTTTTGTTTTTATTTTTTGTTTTTTTGCTGGGTTTCACCTTGGTTTTAATTTTCTGAACTTCATTCCACTCATCTGAAAATGAAATAGTGTAACAGGAATGATTAAGTAAGGTGAGCTATATGGAAGCACCTTATAAACTGTAAAGGTATGTAAAAATGTGAGTTTTTGTTAGCTCTTAACACCCAAGATGCAGAGTAGAAATCAGGCAGCTGGATGCCGAATGGGCAGGATGCAACATACTTGGGAGAAAAGTCAGATATCTGAGGAGGAAGTCATACCATCATTGCCATCCATGTTGTGATAGTCAACAGAAGGAGTAACAAGAGACACCAGAGGAATGAGAGGGAGGAATGAGGGTTAGGAAAGAGGAAAAAAAAAAAAGTGAACCGTGACATGCTAGAGCTAGAGGGATGGGGCAGGAAGAAGTTGGTAACAAGTGTCCCTGTTCCCCAGAGCTCCGAGTGCAGCAGATGGTCTCGATGGGCATTGGGAATAAACCCTTCCTGGACATCAAAGCCCTTGGGGAACGGACGCTGAGTGCCCTGCTCACTGGAAGAGGTGAGGGCCAGGGTGCTGGGGGGTGGCCCCCAACAGTGAAGACCTTGACAATGAGGATACAAAGGGGAGGTGTGGTGGAAAGTCAGGAAGGGCATCTCGTCCCCAAATCGGTGGGACTGACTGGGAGGCCCTCTGTGAGACTGAGGGTCATTCCAGGGAGCCAAGAGGGCTTTCCCACACCAGCACCCCACCCCCAACTCCCCACTCTCTGCAGCCGCCCGCACTCGGGCCTCCGTGGCCGTGTCATCCTTTGAGCATGCCGGCCCCTCCCTTCCCGGCCTTTCGCCGGGAGCCTGCTCCCTGCCAGCCCGCGTCGAGGAGGAGGCTTGGGATCTGGACGTCAAGCAAATTTCCCTGGGTGAGGCACCTCTCAAGGGGTGGCTCCCAACAGCTCGGTCATGGTGGTGATGTTCAGGCTGCTTGCTGCTGAGCAAATTCCTTTCTCTAGCCAAGTAGCCCAGTTGCCATGACAACTATGTACAGCTTCCCCACTGCTAAAAGAGCCTTCTGGTTGCTAGGGTGATGCTTACAACAGCTTGTTGCTAAGAAGCACTTCCTCTGTACCTCTCTCTCTAGCTCTCTCTGGGTTTCTATGGAAACTGCCTCAGCTTCCTGTTGTACCCTCCTGGTTCACCACAGCAATCCTTATAGTTTCCTGTCGCTTCTTCCCTGGTTGCTCTAATGATGCTGCTGACAATTTCCTGCCTCTTGGTAGGGGGTTCCCTTGCAACTGGATCGCTATGGTGACTCACAGCTTCCTGTTGCTATGGAGCTTTTTCTTCCCTGATGGAGCAGCTTGGTTGCTTAAGGTAATCTGGAGGGATTCTATACTCTGCTCTCACCCTAGCTTCCCCTTCAGCCCCAGAAACACTTGACTCTTCTGGAGATGTGTCCCCAGGACCAAGAAACAGCCCCAGCCTGCAACCCCCCCAGCCTGGGAGCAGCACTCCCACCCTGGCCAGTGGAGGGATCTTAGGGCTATCCCGGCAGGTAAGTTGCTACAGTGAGGCTGGGAACGGGGTGATCTCTTTGGCGGCTTTCTGGGTGGGCTTTTCTGATCATTCAATCCTGGCGGGGGGTGGGGGGGAAATGAACTTATGCTCCCAGCTGAGGCTACAGACTGGATTTGTTATCTTCTCTACCTTTCTCCTCTTCCCGGGACCTGGCTAAGAGGGATCAAGGTCATAGGTTAAAAGGAGTCTTGAACAAGGAGTATAGTGCTGGAGTGGATGGAAAGGGGAGAATGCCAATGGCCTGGCTTGGACTGGGGTTAAAATAGCAAAACTCACGCCAGGTGAGGTGGCTCATACCTGTAATCTCAGACTTTCAGAGGTTGAGGCAGAAGGATCACTTGAGCCTGGGAGTTCAAGACCAGCCTGGGCAATGTAGTGAGATCCCATCTCTAAAAAATTATAATTTTTTTAATTAGCTGGACTTTTGAGGGGTGCATAACTATAGTCCCAGCTACTTGGGAGGCTGAAGCAGGAGGATCTCTTGAGCCCAGGAAGCTGAGACTTCAGAGAGCTATGTTTGTGCCACTGCACTCCAGTGTGGGTGACAGTGATCCCGTCTCTGAAAAAAAAAAAAAAAGTAAATAGCAAAATTCAAGGACTCTAGGGAGGAAAGAGAGGTGAACTGACAGGCTTGTGGAGAGAGATGGAGGGAGGAAAAAAGAGAGACAGGAAATATGTCCCTAAATTCACTGTAGTTTCTCTCCCCCCAGAGTCATGCTCGAGCCCTGAGTGACCCCACCACGCCTCTGTGACGTGGGTGAGTCAGCATACCTAATTTCTACCACATCCAACACTCCTTCCCTCTTGCATGTACCTTTCTTCCTGTCCCTGGCTACATGGGAGTCAGCTTCTTCCCTCTCCCAACTCATCTCCCTCTTCTCTCCTGGCTTCTAGAGAAGATCCAGAACTTGCCTGCAGCTTCTCTCAGCACACTTTGGGCTGGGATGGCAGTGGGGCATAATGGAGCACTGGGCGATCACTGAATTTCTTCCCTCTGCTTCCTGGACACAGAGGAGGTCTAAGGACCAGAGCATTGCCCTGCCACCACTGTCTCTAGTCTCCCTAGCTTGGTGCCTTCTCCCGCAGGAGCCAGAGCAGCCACATTGCTTGCCTTCATACCCTGGAGGTGGGGAAGTTATCCCTCTTCTGGTGCTTTCCCATCCTGGGCCACTGAATCCAGGACATCACTCCCATGCCAGCCCTCCCTGGCAGCCTGTGTTCTCTTTTCTCACCCCCGACTTTCCCTGAGAAGAATCATCTCTGCCAAGTCAACTGGAGTTCATGGTGACTCCATTCTGAGATACCACAGGAAATGGAGCTATGCAAATAATAGGAGGGTGTGACAGAGGAACTGTAGACTTTATAAATGTAATTACTGTTATTATAATACTATTGTTATATTAAATGTATTTACGCATACTTTGCCTCCAAGGAACTAGAGTAGTCCTCTGGATTAAGGTGATAAATAACTTGAGCACTTTCCCTCAACCAGCCCTTAACTAGAACACAGAAAATAAAACCAAGACTGGAAGTCCCCCTCTACCCCTCCCAGGCCCAGAGCTGACTGTGTATGAACCTGGGAGAATGTGCCTCCTCCACAATGGCTCCCAGAGGGTCCACACACTCTCTGAAGCTCCTTCTCCCACACGACACCTGCTCCTTGAGGCTGAACTGGTCATAGACAAACTGGGATCCGGCTCAGTCCAGCAGTTCTCAAAATGAGGTCCTCAGGCCACAGTGGATGAGAACCTGCTTGGCTACTCGTTGAATGCTAATTCTTGGACCCCACCAGAGCTGCTGCCTTGAAACCTGGGGGTAAACTCAGTATTCTGCATTTCTTATCAAACTCTTTGGGTGATAACTAAGTGTCTGAATAGGTGACTGTTTCCTGAGCAGAGGGCCCAACGAGGGGAGCAGGACATGGGTAGCCAGACAGACACAGGGCCCTGTGCCTCAAGACACCTGTTTATTGGGGACACGACTCTGCAACAGGGATGACAGGAATCGTACCAAAAATAGCGACGTCTACAGGGCCCCTGATGGGGCTAGAAGGGTACAGTGCCCCCCACCCTCACCCCTTGTACAAAAATAAACTCTCACGCCTATGGACCAGCAAAGACTGGCAGAGTGGCTCCTCAACAGGGACACAAACCCTCTCTGCCAGCCCTGGGACCCCGTTCTTTGACCCTCACCTCTGCCACTTCTAAGGCACTGTGACTCCCTTGGGCTGGGTGGGTACCACCAGCCCACCCTCCTACGCCCGCCGCCCCCTCCACCTCTGGTCCGCCTGGGGCTGGGATATGGGTCCCACGCTGCCCCCTGCTGGCGTCTCTACCCAACTACCTCTAGCGCTCCCCCGCTCCGGCGGGGGTAAGCTCACTAAGCTAATCGCCCCTGAGGGCTCACTACCGTTCTTGCCCCCCCAGCCCAGCCTCTCCCGGTCTGGACAGCCCGGAACCCTCCTCCCCTTCCTGCGAAGGACTGGGAGGGGTCTCTCCTGATGGTATTCGGACATAGGGGGGGGACGCGTCAGCCTGGGGTGGCCGGCGGCCCCTAGCCCGGCGGCTGTGGTGCACTTGAAGGTGCAAGGCCATGAGCTCCGGGGCGCCAGTGGCGAAAGGGCAGAAGAGGCAGCGGTGGAGGGCACCCCCCGGCCCGGCCTCGCCTCCTGGCCCTGCCCGCAGGGACAGGTCCAGGGGTTCGGCCTCACCGCCTCGCCCGTTGCGCAGGGTCCTCCCAGGGCTGGCGGGCTTCCGACGGGACCCCGGCCCAGCACCGCTAGAAGGAGGCCGGGGGCTTGAGGCGCCCTCCACCCAGGTCGCAGGCTGCGGAGACGGCTTGGCTCCAGATGGCGGGGCCGAACCCCGCTGGGAAGGGGGCGGTGGCTCTGGGGGTGGCCCGGGGCCGGCCCCACTCCTCTGCTCCCTGTGGTGGCGCTGTAGGTGATACTTGAGTGAGCCAGACTGGGTGCCCGCGTAGTCGCAGTGCGGACACTTGTAGGGCCGCTCACCTGGGGAGTGGGTGGGATAGGGTCACAGGGTCACGATCACAGCACGCACCCACCCGAATTTCGCCCAATTTACAGACCTCAACCTCAGAACCTCCCACCCACTTTGATTGAATAAAGGAGCGTTTCCCAAGTGATATCTAGCCAAACTGAACGCTTCGGAGCAAACCACCTCCTGGTGTTTCGGCAGCCCTCACCTTTCTAGCCCCCCAGTCCCCTCTCCACGCCTGAGGCTGCCTCCCTCACCTGTGTGCACTCGCAGATGCACTTTGAGGTGATGTGCCGAGCGGAAAGATTTTCCGCAGAAGGGACAATCCTTGCCGGTGGTGCCCCGGCCCCCTTCAGGCCTGGTCCCTCCAACCAACAGCCCATTCTCTTCTGCAACACATACGTTAAGAGGAAGTCAGGGGGTCCTTCACCCTGTCCAGGTCCCGCGCACCCACCCCACACCCACCCCATGGGCTGCTTCCCCTCGGGGTCCAGGAGGAAACACGTATGGGGGAACTGGACCTGAGCGGTTAGATTTGTTGTGACTACAGAGTTAAGTGTTCTCAGATGATGGCAAAGCCTCCAGGAAAAAGAAGAAAAAAAAAAGAACTCAAGAGAAATAAAAGATCGGTTCTTTTAAAAAGGAAGCTACAAGGGGAGTGGCGGCGTAAGAGTCAGAGGAGGACGCGGCGTACCCCGAGAGAGGAGGGTCCCTACATACCCTGCGCTGCGGTCGATCTCGCCTGGGCCCCAGCAGCAGGCGCAGAGTGCCCCGGTCCCTCACCCGGGCGCGGGTGCAGGGAAGCCAGAGGGCCCAGCGACCTGCCCCGGGCCCAGGTCTCCTCCTCGGCCTCCACCGCCTCCTCTTCCTCCTCGGGCTCCTCCGCACGGTGCCGGCGAGCCCGGGCCGGGAGAGCAGAGGATAGCGGGCGGAAGCCTCCGAAGCTGCGGCCGGCCCCGGGCTCAGCACCCTCGCCATTGGGCCGGCCCTCGCCAGCTCGCAGGCTCAGGTAGCCCAAGAGGCTCGGGGGCTCACGGCGCTCGGCCGGGGTAGGCGCCGGGGCCAAGAGGAGCGCTGGGCCCAACGGCTCATAGGCCAGGAGGCCCAGGTCAGGAGGCTGCGGAGCCCGGGCAGGCCCGGAGCCAGGCCCCGGGGCGCGCAGTGGGCCCAGCTTGCTGGCGTGCACCTTCATGTGGTTCTTAAGGAACCAGGGCTCCTTGAAGCAGCGGCCGCACACGGGACACGCGTGATCGAAGGAGGCCTTGTGCTTGCGCATGTGGCCCTTGAGAAACCAAGACTGTGTAAAGCTCTGGCCGCACACTTGGCATCGGAACTCCGGAGGCGCTGGGGGCTCCTCGGGAACGGCAGGAGCTGGGGCCGGATTTGCCTCACGTTCGGGCTCCGGGTCGGGCTCCGGCTCAGGGACCGATCTGGGTTCGGGCTGAGGTGGAGGCTGAGGCTGGGGCGCAGCGGAGGTGGCCGCCAGAGGGCGCTCGGGAGCTCCGTGGGCGGTCAGGCTGTGGTGCAGCAGCTCCTCCTCCTGGCTGGCGCCGAAACTGCACAGGCCGCACTTCCAGGGCCTGTGCAGGATGTGCAGATGGCGTTCGCGCTCCGCCAAGGTGCGAAACTTGCCTTTGCAGTAGGGGCAACGGAAGGCGGATGATGAAGGAGCCTGGGGCCGCGCCAAGCCCTCAGTGGCAGGGGTGGCCTGCATGCCCCCTGAGCTTCGGGCTCTCCCCAGTCGGGCCTCGCGCAGTAGTGCACGCTCTTCCAACTCCAGCAACAGGCGTGCAGCAGGACTACGTGGGCGCTCGGGCTGGTGTGTGCGCAGGTGCGAGCGCAGCAGAGCCCGCTGCGCCGCACGGTGGCCGCAGTGAGGGCACTGGAAGGCCTGGGCGCCTGGGTGTGCCCGCAGGTGCAAAGCCAGGATAGAGTTGAAGCGGAAGCGCTTCCCGCATACAGGGCAGGGGAAGCGCCGTTCGCCTGCACGACTCTCAGACCAGCTCACTGCTCCCATCCCAGGTGACCCTGTGCTCACGGCTGGCCCGTTGGAGTATCGCTGCAGATCCAGCTCGCCGTCGAAAGCCGGCGGCGACGGCGCTAAGTGGCCGCTCGGGGCGCGGGGACGTGAGCCCTGTGGAGAAAGATCTGCGTAGAGCAAAGGGTGAAGGTAGAGCTGTAAAGGAAGCAAGGGCGTCGCCTCGAGGGCCAGAAAGACGACACAAGGGAAGGTGGGCTGGGGTCTGAACTAGGAACACAGGATGCCACTCACCTCGGGAAGTTGGGGGGGCTGTGTGGGAATCGAGATGTCAGGGCCAAGGAGTTAACTTCTAACAATGGGAGGTCAAAGAGAGAGAGAGGTAGGCAGGAGAGGGAGTATACAGTTGTAGGTATTTGTAGGTTGAAGTCAGAGCTTCACTCACCTCCATGGACCCCCTTCACATTCTTTGGTTCTGGGGAGTGCAGGGAAGAGGAGGAAAGGCTGCTAATGAAGGCAACAGGTGCTGTGGAGCTAAAGCAAGAGACAGATTTGGAGGAAAAGGTGAGCCCTAGTTTTCAGCAGTAAAGTCATGACCCTACCCCTAGACTCTCAGCACTCTGCATTCCAAAAACCAATCCCTTCTCCCTACTTGCATCTTGAGGCACGAAGGGACTGCTGTACTCAAAAACTGTACCCCTTGATTTGCCAAGCCCACCAGCCTCCCAGATAATCCAGATTTTTTCCCCCAAATTCTGTATTTTAAATGCATGGTCCAGAACAACCACAGCTACCACCCCAACCCCTGGCGGTAGGGAAGACCACAGTATGCCCCCTCCCATGTAGGTTGGGCTGTGCAGTGTGGTGAGCAAATAGGGTGGGCTTGACATGCTCCCCAGTTATCCAAGTGGGACCAGTTGCTCTGAGAACCCTGACCAGCCAGCCACACATCCTTCCAGGTTCTACAGTGCTTCCTTCTGCCCTTACCCTTTCTGTCTTTCCCCCCTTCATTCTCCCTCCCTCTGCCTGGATTCCTGATCCATTCATTTCCATTCATTACAGAGACTCATTCATGCATGGGAGAGAAACACCTCCCAGCAGCAGAGTCTGAAGACAGACAGAGGGGGAGGGGCATGAAGGGGGAGAGCCAGAGGGAGAAGGAATGAAGAGAGAGTTGGGGGAGGAGTGGAAGTTAAGGGGCACAGCTAGCCTGGGGAAGGGGTTAAAAACTGCAAATACCATATAGGATTCATCCCCTTGTTTCAAACCTTGGAGCCTGCAGTATGATGGGGCATCTGAGCCCCTTTGTCCAGGGCTGTTCTGAGGCAGGCTTTCCTCCTCTCTGCAGGGGAGAGGCTCCCTCACACAAGAGGAGGATTACACTGGCTCTGAGCTCAAGAGGCTGGAGTGAGGGACGGGGGGCGGGGCTGGGCCATCTGCACAGATAGGGACTCAGCACATGCTCTGAGCAGGAAGGGGTTAAAATTCTCCAGGCTAAAATTCCCCAGGCCTGGGACTTGCAGAGCTCCAGTGCTGGGGAAGAAGAGCATTGAGAGGAAGAGGATGGGGGGTGGGAGGGGGGTACTGCTGCAGAGGAGTTCAGCATGAGAACTTAGAAGAAACCCCGGGATCAAGATTCATGGAAGTAGGCCTGGAGGATGACCAGAAGTCATCTAGTCTACCTTTCTGCCTCGTATAGAATTGTATCTGGTCAAGGCTAAATGAATGGGAGCCTAACTTTTTTTTTTTTTTTTTTGCCTAAGAAAGAATATTTGAGATATAAAGAACTTCCTTACAATAGGCATCATGAAACTGAAATGGGTTACTGAGAAAGAAAAAGATGCAAGCATTACTTTGCCTAAGGATCTTTAATGGAAAAGAACTGGGCCAGGAGTCAACCTGCCTGTCAGCAGAAAGAAAAAGCTCTGGAGGTCCAAGGCTTCTTCAATTTTCAACATTTATTGTATATGTTAAGACTCCATGAAGGGGCAGGTACCTGTTACATGTGGAATCTGGGCTATAGGATTATTATTAGTAGACGATTAATTAACAAAGTGTCCTTGTCCAAGGGTCACTAGGCGACCTCCACTACCATTTAATATGTGTATTTCTGTAGCTTCAAATTAGGGCACCCTCTCTCATCCTCTGGATCTTTTCCTGGGACTAAGAGCCTCGCCAGGCTCACTGAATAGTGTCACAAAAGGTGAATCAGAATAGGACTGAGGTGTACAAGGCTATTGTAGGCCCAGCCTGAACACTGATAACCCTAAAACCTTCACTAAATCACTTAACCTCCCAGGTTACTCATCAGTAAAATAGGGGATTGGACTAATTTATATTGTTAGTCCCTTCCTGCTCAAAAAAAATGTTTGTGGTTCTAAGTCACAGGACTCTTTTGGACCCCAGAGAGATGTTAAAATAAATGGTCATCCCTTCAGTACCATGGAGAGTGCAGTGGGCTACCACAGAAGCCACTTTGGCCACCTCAGTACCATAGATAGAGCTATGAGGTGCTAGAGGGGCTGTTTGCCATTTTAGCATCACAGATACAACACAGAAAAGCTAGAGCATTTTTTTTTTCGTTCCTATCTGGAAACCATAAAAAAAAACCCAGTGGTACCAGAGGGATTATTTTGGCCTTTTGGATGTCACTGAAAATAGAAAGAGCTAATAGAAAATAGATGTAACTAGAAGAATTTTAATTAGCTATAAGGAGCGTCCTGACAGTTACAGTTTGTACATCCTGGAATGAGTTACTGAGGCATCATATTTGGGTCCATCACATTCTGTTGCTCTCCTGGGGATTCCCGGAACATCCTGGTGTACAGCCAATCTGGTATATTCAGAGGAAGCAGATGGTGGTGGGGGGGGGTGGATGCTGGGAATACTGCATGGTCATAGCTGACTAACCTATGGGCACACACTCTGATTCTGAGAAGATTCTAGGGCCCCTAAAACTGTCTGTAGGGTAGCAAGCAAAATCTCATATGAAGCTGGCCTCATATCTGAGGCAAGAAGAGTGGGAATAGGGCAAAGCTTCCTCTCCCAAAACAAAACAACGATAAACCACTTTGCACATAGCAGTTTCCATAACAGAAATAGAGTGATATACAAGAAGGCCCAGACTGAAGCTGAATTCCCCAGCAGGGAAAGTTTCCCCAGAGGGTGGCCTAAAATCAACAAAACTCACTGAAATATCTTCCTAGGCCCAATCAAGATCTCCTGAACCATCTCTGTGTCAAGCCAGGTTCCAGACACCTGATCCCATCATTTTTACTTAGTAGGGGAAAAAATTGCCAGGGACTGGGACACTATGAACTGCCTTGGAACTGAGGTTATGTGTGTATTGCCCCCGGGCAATTATCACAGAGTTTTCCATAGTCAGGCCTTAAACACCATCCTCGAGACTTGGCCAGACAGCAGCACTAACCTACTTTCCACCCCCACTGGGAATCAGGGGTTATCTTGCCCTTATTTGGATTCTATAAGGATGCAGGGCCAGGGATAGGTATCAGAAACCTTTCAAAAGCAACAGGCTAATTATCCTTACGTTCTGGGGCAGCTGGTAGGGAAGTGGGTGTGGACCACTAAACCTTAGTAAAGGATGGAATGGTTGGTGAAAAAACTTACAAACAACAAGGACAGGTACATAGAAGCATCTATCTCCTAAATGGACCACAAAGACTGTCCCTCAAGTTTTGTAATTCAGAAGTTTCTAGGGTCACAGTACAAGGAGCAAGGGTTCAGGATTTCTGGGGTCCAGTTGTAACTGTCTCTGGTCACCTCTAACACAACGGTTTTCCCTCTTGAGAATCCTACACCTCCCAAATCTGCTAACGATTATGATTACCACTGCACTAGATGGGGTTAAAAGGAAAGGGGGCTTCTTAGGTGGTCTAGAGTCAAGACTACCTTGATCACACAGACACACCAGTAGTTTGCTTTTATGGTCGCCTCTTCATAGCCCTCTGAACCTCACTGCTCAGATAGCTCCTCCAAATCCACTCCACTGTGAAGCTCGCTAGCCTTTTTGGACTGAGTTCTTGGTAAAGCCTCCTTCCCTCCTTTCTGTCCTCACTCTCCTGAGTTGAGGACATGGAACCTCGGCCATGTACTCCAAAGGTACAGTAGGAGGCGAGAGGAAGGCACGTCTGCTCACCTGCTGCCACCCCACCATGGGCAATCTTATCCCAGAGGCATGTCCTAACGCAACCCCGATTTTGATTTTGAAAGTTCTGGATGACCTGGGTTTGGGGAAGGGGGGACATGTAACCAGCCCTAAGTCCCCTTAACTGGAGCTGACCCTAGAAAAGTCAGTCTTAGCACCCACGTGAGCCTCAGTCTTCAGACTGGGAAGTAGGGGTGATCGACGGAGCCTCTGAGAAAACCCCCCTCCCAGAAATAGATTGCTAAGTAGGGTAGGACCTGCAATCTGCCCGAGAGGTTTCTCCAGCAGCACCTCAGACCCCTCCCCAGGAAGATAAGCCAGAAGGATGATGGGGGGCAGGGTTGAGAGATAGGGAGGCCAAGGCTCAGCTACCCCCGGCCAGGAGAACAAAAGCTGAGTTACAGCCGCCTCCGCTGCTGCCGCGGGCCGAGCTCTTTGTGACACTTTGTTTGGGACGCAAAGAGGGAAGCACCCCCCCCATCCTCTCCCCTCCCCCGCCACCCCGTCCTCCCGGAGAGTTTGGGCTCCTTCCCCCTCCTCCACCAGCCCTACCTGGGCCGGGGGTTGGCGGGGGTGCACATCCACTCAGGCTCGCGGCTCTGCCGCCCCTCACCCCCAGGCCCCTCGCGCCCTGCCTTCGGGCCCCTACAAAGACACCCGCCACCTCCGCCCCCACATCCCCCCCCAGTTGGCCCTTCCCTTTGGTGTCTGCTCCCCCAGCTCCTCCACCTGGCCCCCCCCTCCCTAGGGGCCCCCCAGCTCTCCAGGCTTCCGAGGCCGCCACCCCCACCCCGCCCCCCCAGGAGCTCTGGGCGAAGTTTGCTTGGGGCCGAGCCGGCGCCCCTCCCCCGCCCCCGCCCCCTGCACCTGCTCCGAGCCGGGCGCGCGGAGCGGGCCCCCCCTCCGGGAGGGGGGGAGGAGGCCGGGGGCGGGGGCCGGGTGGCGGACGGGGGGGCCCGGGAGTGGGGGGAGCGGCTACTCACGAGCCCCGGGCGGGCGGCGGCGGAGCGGGCGGCGGCGGCGGCGGCGGCGGGCGGCGGGCCGGCGGCGCGGGCGTCAGCGTTACGTGGGGCCGGGGGAGATGCGCCGGGCCCCGGCCCCCCCGCCCCCGGCCCGGCCCCCGCCCCCTCCCCGGTCCCCCGCCCCCGGCCCTGGCCCGCATTGTGTGCGGCGGGAGGCGGCCCGGCCATTAGCATGCGGGGGGCGGCGCGGCGGGGCTGGGAGCCGCGCGGGAGCCGGGCTCTGGCTCCAGGGACTGGGAGCTGGGGACCCCGGGAGCCGCGAGAGGCGGCCGCCAGGGGCGGGGTGCGGGCGGTTTGGAGACGGGGGGCTCTGTCGGAGGGAGGGTGGAAGGGAGGGAGCGGGGGTGGGGCGCACAGACGATTCCAACAGGAGACTGGAAGAGATTTTGAAAGGTCATCTCGTCCTTCCCCCAGCCTCCAAGCAGCACTGCCCCTCCCACCCTAAACCCGGACATACCAGGGAAGGAGTTGGCTCTGCCGCTCTTTCTGCCCCAACATGCACAGACTCGGGAAGTTCTTCCTGGGGTTTTATCTCAAAGCCTCTCTCTTACAATTTCTGTCTCTCTTTTGGGGGAGGAGGAGGGGCGATTATAGAGATAGTTAATGTCGGCCGTATAAGAAACATTATTAAAGTTACTCTTCGGTCCTTTGCGTTCTTGATAAACAATTCCTGCTCCTTCCTCTCGAATTCTATTTTCCATTCCTCAAGTCACTTTCGTGGTTCTTCAATGCAACAAATATTTACTGAGTGCTTACTAAGTGCCAGGCACTGGGGCTCAGCGCTGTGGGGGATGAAAGAGAAGTGGTATCTTCCTTCCAGGCGACTGTAGTCTAGACCTCAAACTGGTAAGTAGTATACTGAGATTTAGTCAATATTTACTGAATGCCTGTTCACCTATCTAATAGTATATAATCTTTCCAATAACCCTGTATAATAAAATTAGTCCCCATTTACAAGTAAGAAAAATGAGGCTTCAGGGAGTCTCTTTCTCCAATGGCCTGCAGGCTCTGGGATCCTCAGTGCAAGCCCAACGTCTCACATCGCCAGCAAATAAAATTAATGCATATGGGAATCGAGGAGGAGTAGACACACAACGGTTTTCTGGATCCCTTTAAAATGTGACTCCCACTCGCTGGGAAAGAAAAGAGTAGATACGATGCCCTGCCGATGTTGGCACAGCACGGATGGGGCAGAAGTGGCTTACAAAAAGGTCACTTGCTTCCCAGGACCCTGCCTCCTGGTACTAACTTCTGGGGTCCTCTGGCATAGTCCCCTCTTATCATCAACAACAAGAAATAATAATAGTGATGATGATGATGGACACTTAACATTGAGCACTTACGTGCCAGGTACTGGGCTAAGCTCTTCTTCCAAGCTGAAAGCAACCCCTTGAGGCTGGTATTATTTAACTTGCTTTTACAGATAAGGGAACAGAGAGATTAAGCAACTTGCCAAGGGCCCCCAGGTAGATCTGGGATTTGAACAGAGATCTGGCTCCCTCCAGACCTCAGGCTCTGTACCAAGATGGGCCTTTCCTATTATATCTTTAATCGATAGAGTATATTTGGGCCCAGCTGGTTGTGCTTCTGACTGTAGAAATGTGTCCCCAGCTTAGCTTCTGAATAACACCTTTAGTGTATGGACATCAAGATTATCAGTGTGACCTCATCAGCACCACTAAAGTTATTAAGCACCCACCCCGAATCAACAACGCTTCACAGTCATATCGTTAGCCCCCTTTTATCAGTGAACAAACTGAGGTTCAAATAGGTAGAAAAATGTATCTAACAGGCCACACATCGTGGCTTACACCTGTAATCCCAGCAGTTTGGGAGGCCAAGGAAGTGGTATCTCTTGAGCCCAGGAGTTTGAGACCAGTTCAAGCAACATGGTGAGACCCTGTCTTTACAACAAATTTAAAAATTAGCTAGGCACAGTGGCATGTGCCTGTCATCCCAGCTACTTGGGAGGCTGAGGCAAGATGATTATTTGAGCCCAGAAGATAGAGGCTGCAGTGAGCCATGATTGTGGCACTGCATTCCAGCCTGGGCAACAGTGAGCCCCTGTCTCAATATAATAATAATAATAGGCTGGGCACGGTGGCTCACACCTGTAATCTCAACACTTTGGAAGGCCAAGGCGGGTGGATCACTGGAGGTTGGGAGTTCGAGACCAACCTGACCAACATGGAGCCCCATCTCTACTAAAAATACAAAAATTAGCCAGGCATGGTAACGCATGCCTGTAATCCCAGCTATCTGGGAGGCTGAGGCAGAATTGCCTGAACCCATTAGGCAGAGGTTGTGGTGAGCCGCGATCAAGCCAGTGCACTCCAGCCTGGGCAACAAGAGTGAAACTCCGTCTCTAATAATAATAATAATAATAATAATGGATCTAAGATCACACAGATGGAAAGGCAGCAGCGCTAAGATTCCAGTCCAGATCTGTCTGGCTATGAGGCACCTTCTCTCTCAAAAATATTAATTGTTGCAATAGTATCCTTTCCAAGACTCACTATTTGAGGACTATCTATCTATCTATCTATCTATCTATCTATCTATCTATATCCAGCTGCAGGTTATCATTGAATCAAAAACAATTCCCACTATAAACAGGACTCCCCATCCACTTAGTGTTCAATTCAGAGTAAAACCTTCAAGAAAGGGAAGGGAGACTGTCCAGAATGTGAGAGGCAAGAAAGCCACTGGAATTCAACCTTACCTGGTCTGGGGGCAAAGCTGCAAGTAGTAATGACAGGGGACCGATCCAGACAGAAAGTAGAGTTTCTAGGGAAGGACAAGTAATGTGAGGGAGAAGTCAAAGAAAGGAGTAAGATTATAAGGAAATGAGGATAATTGAGGTCCAGAGTGATAGTGTCCCTGAGGATGAGGTTAAGTGAAACCAGAAGAGGAACCCAGGATGGGCAGAAATGGGGGTAATGAGAAATGGGAACAGAGTGGGGTCACGCTAGATGTCTTGTGGAGTGAACTGAGGCTGGTATGTACCAAGGGCCACTCCCTAGATCCTTAGGCCTTCATAGAAACCTTTGCCCCACCACACCCCATCCCTGACAGCCTTTCTCTGCCAGGGCAAGTTTGTCGTCTGCTCTGAGCTATCAAGCCCCTCAGAAGTCCTAGGACCCAGCTGGGTCCCATCCCTTTGGAGTAGCTGCTTCAGACTAGGTAGGTGTGAGGCCCTGGACCTCAAATCCCTGGATACTGGGAGTGGGCAGAGGTGTAGCTGAAAGATACGTTGTTGCATGTCCTGTCTCCTAATGGATAGAACCCATAATGCACTTTTCCCAGCCTAGGAAGCACCTAGTTCTTGTGGGCAAATGAGCCATGGAAGATAGAGCTGGTCGGCAAGAGCAGGAGAGACACAGCCTTCGTCTGGAAAAGCTACAACGCTGGGCAGGGCACAGGCAGAGTGGGCACCTCTTGGTGCTGGCGGTGAGGCCAGGCTACCCCATCCCAGGTCTCAGCATGTCCAATTCAGTTCCGTCCATTTATCCATCCATGTTGAGTGAGCACCTGCCATGTGTCAGAAACTGGCTAGGTTCTGAACGGGAGGAGGGTGGAGAAAACATAGAAATAAACAGGGCAAGACCCTTAATCTCCAAGTAGCTTCCATCTTGTGGGGAAAACATACAGGTAAGTAACTAAACTACAATATGAGGCAGAAAATATTAAATGATACTTAATTTTTAATGATCACTTCCTTCATTGTTCTGGGTTGACTGCTTTCCTCCACCCTGCATAAAATCCTATTTGCTGATCTCTAAAGAGGTAGGAGTTATGAGAAGGGAAGGGAATCCCTGACAGTTCCTCCTCAATTACCCTCTCCTGACCCCCAGGTGAGCCAGCTATGGCTGGCAGTGGTTGTGGTGCCCTTTGCCCTCTCAGTCGCCTGCCTGAACTCTGATTGTCACATGGCTACAGCGCTGCCTCTTGGGCCTGGAGTCTCAGTAAGACCCACCACAAGGGAGGGTGGAAGGAAAGTCCCAGGGCCCCTTCCTAATAGAACCAGAGCTCAACACTTGCCCTTCTCACCATTCAGGGTCTCCTCACTGGGATTGTCACCCTTGAGCTTCGCAGAGCACCCCGCCTCTGGAAGGTGAGAGGGAAGAGAATACAGTACTGTCCTCCCACTCCCTAAAACAGACACCTACACCCCTCAGCCTAGGAAGTAAGTGGCTAAGTGCTGACTTGCCCTCTCAGCTGTCACCACTGACTGGCCTCGATGACTGAGGAGGGAAGCAAAAAAGTTAGAGGGCTTTTGGCCCTGTTTGGAGGCTTAGAAGCAGGAGGTGAGTTTTGTCTTCAGCTAGGCTGCAAGTGGGGATTGAGGTTGGAATGAGTCCCTGAGGCTGGGCAGGACTGAGCTGGCTCACTGGCAGGTGCGGGCCATGATGATATTCAACACCTTCAACTTGATCTTGGGTTTCATCGTCGTGGTGGTCGAGGTGATGAAGACAGCCTTGGGGCCTGCCCCAACTGCCCCCTCCAAGGTACTGGTGAATGAAGGAGAAGGTGGGAAGATGACGAGACAAGAGATGGAAAGTGAAAAGGGCAAGGGCAAACAGGTGCGGGATCCCTGCATTCTCAGCCCTGTCTACCTGCAGCAGGCTGGCTTGCTGGTGCTGGAGCTCAGTGCTGAGGCCTTCACCCTAGGGGGAGTGCTGGTCTCAGTGCACGCCCTATTCTTGCTGAGCCAGAGGAAACCGGGATGCTGCAGGAGCCAGAGTCTACACTACCAGGAGCTGCAGGAGGTATGGGGGCAGGGAGGAAAGAATAGCTAGCTGCCAACTAATTTTTCCACTGGCTATCCTGGTCAGTGGCACTTAAAGGAAAACGATGGGGCAGGAGGTCCTAGAAAAGAAGAGGTCCTAGAATGAAACTGATTGGCTTTCACTGGCTTTGGACGTTTCTCCCCTAATGGTGGGTAAGAGGGAATTGAGAATCCAAATGATTGAGGTTAAAAGAGTGGGAAAGCATTAGGAAGCTGCCTAAATATTGGAAGGACTATGGGAAACAGGATAAAAAAAATTGGGCAGGAGGAAGCAGTTGCTTCTGTCTGGAGTTTCTTCTTTCTCACCTCTACAATTTGCTCAGACTTGTCTCTGGTTTTCAGGGCTTCTCTGAGTTGGAGGAGGTTCCTGGTTTGGAGAATGGTCCCACCGTGGCCAACACAGGAGCAAATGAGAGGGCGGGACAACGGGAGCAGACACCTGTTGCTCTCCTTCCACCCTGAGAGAATGCTCTCCAGACATTCCTGCATCCCACCCCACCAAACTCAGAACTTAGCTGGGATCCCTTGAGTCCAATATGAAGTCCGGGAGTGTCCTCAGTTTTCACTCAGAGCAGGCCCCCTTTTCGTTCCTTCCCTATTAGGGGAAGATATACCTGCACAAGAATATATCCTCACCTCACCACCCTGAAAAGCTGCTTTCTCCCTTCCATCCATATCCTCCCTCCCCGTCACCTCCCTACAGAGCTTCACATCTGCCTCATCTCACTCTTCTCTTCGGTCCACCTTTTATAATCCCATCCACTCCAAACCCCGGACTCTGCATACGTCAACTCCCTGAATCCAATTCAGAAGTGTTTCAGTTCCCTTTTCGATCCAGCTCCTTTCTACTGCTGCGGAGACTACAAGTCCCAGGATGCCCTTGCTGGCCCGTGACCGGCTGAGAAATAAAGAGCCTTCCCTCCGCGGTGGGGGCGCTGTGGATGTGCTGAGTGACGTGAGGCGGGGAAGTCTGGGCCTAGCCTAGCGCTTCCTCGGACGCGACCACTGGCCGCGCGTTCGGGGAGGAGCCGGGCGGGCGGTCCTGCACTGGCGTGCGGCTCCCACAGCCACAGCAATTGACAGCTGGCTCTGGGTCGCCAGCCCTGCGCTGGCAGCTTCACAGACTGGCGAGGGCTCGGAGTTGGCGCTTGGCAGAGCTGAGGCTTCCCCCAGATGCTGCCGCCGCACCCCCTCGCAGGAGGGCGCAGGTCCAAAGTCCTGAGACTTGGAGCGCGCGCGAGAAAGGGGTTTGAGATGATGAGTCAGAAACGCAGGGCGTTTCTCGTCCCCTCCCCTGGGGCCTTGGCGCCGAAGAGGAACAGGCTCCCTGGGCAGGCGGATAGATAGGGTAGGCAGAGGGAGGGACGCTGCGACCCGCGTTTCTCCCTACCGCTTTCCCGCCTCTGGCGAGCACGCTGGTGTAACGAGCCGCGCGGTCGCCACCCTTTCTCTCCAACGCGGGAGCGGGACTGCGCAGGCTCGGCGTCTGGTAGAACCTGCCGACCTTTGATCCCGGCTGCGATCAGGTTGCTGAAGTTCTGGCTGCGTTCAACCCCCACCGTTTGTGACCTTTGCAAGTGTGCAAAGATAACAGGCTCGCTTGGGCTTGGGAAAAGCCCAGGAGAACTGGGAGTCCCAGTAGCAGCAATAGCTGGGCGGCTTACTGGCCGCTAGAAACTAGAAATTGGCCAGAGCTGGAGTACCAAGAGAACTCACCCCAAATTCACATAGTGCCCGGGATGGCTGTTCGCCTCATTCTCACTTTTGTTCCCACTTGAGAAGGCTTCTTTCCCTAGAGAATGCTGCTTCTCCTGGCCTAGCCAGGCCCAGGTACCAGTGAGTACAGAGCGCAGCCTGGCTGCCTTGCCTTGGCATTGCAGTGGCGCCTGCTGCAGCTCTCTGTGACACCTTGAAAGAGTGGTAATAATCTTCCTATGACAAGGTTAAGTGTGAGTACTAGTGGGTGGAGACAGTTCTGGAATCAGGCTCTGGAATGGAGAAAAGATCTAGGCCTTCTGCATTTCTTCCTCTCCCCCAGTCTAATTGCCAGAGTAATGGAGAGCTCATGTGTGCAGGGCTGAGAAAAGAATAATTTTCTTGAAAGTCAGAAGGTGGTAGATGAGGAAGCTGAGGGAAGAAAATTAACAATTTGCTCTGTTTTCCAGGTTTTAGTGATGTGATCAGATTAGATATTGCATTCTAGTTCCTAGACAAGTTTGATGGCGGTGGAAATGAACCTGCATCAGTCAGATTAGGCTAGGCTGTGGTAAATGCCAAAACCACAGTGGCTTAAAACCACACAGGTTTATTTTTCTTACTGTGTGTCCAAAGTAGGCTGGCAAGGGATTCTGCTCATTGCAAGTGTTTCAGGTACCCAAGTTCATGGAGCACCACCATTTTGAAATCCTGCCCTGTCACTATGAGGGTTAAGGTTATGCCCGGTCAGAATGTGAAGTAAGCCTGAAGAACTGTTCTTAGACTCTTAAATGCTGCCCTGAAGGGATACATTCATGTCACTTGCACTCATTCAGTGGCCAAACCAAGTCATATAGCCACACCCAACTTAAGGAAAGCCAGAAAGGCAATGCCTGCAAGGAGAGGGGAAGCAGAAATACTTCATTAAAAGAAACATGGTTGGCCGGGCTCGGTGGTTCATGCCTATAATCCCATCACTTTGGGAGGCCGAGGTGGGTGGATCACCTGAGGTCAGGAGTTCGAGACCAGCCTGGCCAACATGGTGGCCGTCTCTACTAAAAAAAATAAAATAAAATTTAGGAGGGCATGGTGGTGGGTGCCTGTACTCCCAGCTACTTGGGAGGGTGAGACAGGAGAATTGCTTGAACCTGGGAGGGAGGTTGCAGTGAACCAAGATCGCACCACTGCACTCCAGCCTGGGAGACAAAGCAAGACTCTGTCTCCAGAGGGGAAAAAAAAAGAGATAGAAACAGAGTTAATCATTTGTGATGATTTTTGAACAGCTTAACAGTTGAAATTTATCTGTTCCAGCAGTTATGCCCATACCTACATTTTTGGTTTCGTTTCATGAACCCCTAAGTGAAGTTCTTACTAGAATTTTTTCCTCAAAAAAATAATAGGACTGGGAATCAGGAAACCTAGATTCTAATTCTGTTGCTTGGGCAAGTCAAACCTTTCTGAACTACCTTTTGTTTACTTGGAGGTTATAGTAATAATATTTATTCTCTCTACCTTACTAGAGTATCAAGGCTAAAATAAAATCACACAAGGAAAAGTACTTTAAAACTATAAAACACTTCAGGTGTTGAAAATAAATTGCCTGTAGAAGTGGTTTAAATGATACTTTCTTAAAAATCAAGAGCCAAATTCAGCTCTAGTCCTTCAATCATCAGTCTGCATTAGACAAACAGCAATTCAGGTTTTGAATATATGATACAGTTCACGTAGATCTTGTGAAGTCCAAGAGTCTTAGATTAAACATTAAATTCTTAAAACCTTTCCGATAAAACTTTTCATCATAGCCTCTAGGGCATAGGTTCTGAGAGAAGGGTCATTTTGTTTCTCAGAGGATATTTTGCAATGTCTGGAGACATATTTGTTAGTCACAACTGAGGAGTGGGGGAGGTGGAAATATGTAACAATGGAAGGCGCATTAGATGAGAAGTCAGATTTGGGATTTAGTTCCAGTGCCACTAATGCCGCTTTCCTGTGCATTATCCTTTGCCAGCTGCAAGCAAAGACTGTTTGAGACTTGTCCTGTGTTCCTCATTATTCCCCCTCCACACCGCCTATTGCCAGAGTCCCAGGCTGCTCCGTGACGGTGTTCTGCTTTGCTGCAGTGATTCCCAGCAACCACTGTATCTGCCTCTTTCTTCATCAGTTTGGCAGCCTCTGTGGAGGTCACTCATTTTACTTGAATGGGAACTTCACAGAAAGAAGAAACTGACAAGGTTTCCGCTGACGTCAGTGTTCAAAGGCGGTGACCCCTATCTCTTCTTTTAAACATTAGAGAAATTCAGTTCATGATATGTGGCTTCATACGCAGGTGTGGCGCATTGGTGGTTGGGAAATTATCCATGCAAATAAATTTGACCCTCATTTCTTTGAAATTCTGTCATTTATTCTGGCTTTTAACACATGATTATAGACAACTGACAGTATTTCACAAATGAACTCTTTTCTGTTTCTGAATCTGCCTTTTGGCAAGATGGCTCAGGTTTCATGTCCGGGGCTGTGTCCTCTGCTGCCATCTCGTGGTCTCTTGGCTGCCCAGGTCAAGGTCTCACAAAGCACCTTTCCTAAGGTAATGGCGTTGGGCAGTGGCTTAGTTGGGGAAAGACTCTCCTCTCCACAGTGTGGTGTGCTCCCAAAGTTCCTCCTCTGCAGTGGGTCCCTGAGGGCAGCAGCACACTCGGCCTGGCTGGAAACCTGGGCCTCACAATGAGGCAGGAGGCAGAGAGCCCCTCCCAGTTGTCTGCACCCCCTTGGGCCTCTGTCTGTTATGCAGTCCTGGCCAGGAACCACCAAATTCAGTGCACCCAGCTGCCCAGGGGTAATTGAAGCTGACCTCACCTGCCTGGCCTGAAGAATGCAGTCTCTTGCTACCTGGGGCTGTGATGCTCTTAATTCAGTAAGAAATGAAGACTCTCCCATCACGTTTCTAGATTCTAAACCCACACAAAATGGGCCTAGACAAGAAAACAGAAGGGTGTGTTGCTCTGTATCCATACCCTTCATCCTGGCGGGCCCAACCAGTGCTGCCTCAAATTTGACATTTGATTGATGGACTGAGCGGGACAGTGGCAGTGGTGTGGTCACTGAGTCACTGTGTTTCGTATAAATATGACAGGATCTATGTACTACAGTGAGGAGAGGTCCATCTCCAGGGAACTGGGAATGTGAGAGACTGCCCTGACCTGGGCTGCCACTGCTGGTGACTGAGCAGGAAGAGAGAAGGCAGGAAAATGTTTTTAGTTGCTATTTTTTTCATTGTGATAACGTGTGTTTGTGGATAGATAGATAGATAGATAGATATGTATGTATATACATGTTATATAGATATGGTTAAAAACCTTCCCATTATACAACTTTCCCCTAGTTGTTAGCCCACTCCCCTGACTCCACCCAGTTCCCATAACCCCAAATCCCAGCCTTCTAATAAAAAAAAAAAAAAAAAAAAAGAGGAGGGGAAGGAGAAAGGGAAAGAGGAGGAGGTAGAAGAAGACTGCTTTTGGTGTTCGCTTTAACCTGATATCCCCATTATAATAATTCAGAAGGAAAGGCCTCCTCATAATTTCCTAGGGTCTCAGGCCAGAGAGAGCCATACTTGCAGGTAAATTGCCACTAAGCTAGCATGTGTTGCTTCTTCTTAAAATTCAGATGCCATTTACTATCATCTTGTTTCTTTTATGTTTGTTCTTGTTTGCCTATTTTTATTTTTCCTGACTTAATTCATTTATATTTTGTGTTCTCTGTTTTTCTTCATTCCTCTTAGCATCTGAATCTTTGGTTCATTTTCTTATCAGAAGCTTTTCCTAAGTTCTGTCCAGAGTTAATGAATTTCTTGACAGTTTTCCTTTGCCATTGTAAAGTTTTCTTTAAAATGTTTTTACCCAAGTCCAAACTTCCAAGATATAATTTATTTGCTTTGCCTCTTTACGTGCTCATCTCTTTATGTATAAAGAAAACGCTGGCCGAGTGTGGTGGCTCACGCCTGTAATCCCAGCACTTTGGGAAGCTGAGGCAGGCAGATCATGATATTAAGAGATGGAGACCATCGTGGCCAACATGGTGAAACCCTATCTCTACTAAAAATATAAAAAATTAGCTGAGCGTGGTGGTGCGTGCCTGTAGTCCCAGCTACTCGGGAGGCTGAGGCAGAATTGCTTGAAACTGGAAAACAGAAGTTGCAGTGAGCTGTGATCACACCACTGCACTCTAGCCTGGTGATAGAGCGAGACTCCATCTCAAAAAAAAGAAAAGAAAATGCTATGTGCTCACTCACTCTTACTCCTTTTTTTTTTTTTTTTTTTTTTTTTGGAGACCAGGGCCTGGCTCTGTCACCCAGACTGGAGTGCAGTGGCGTGATCTTGGCTTTACAACCTCTGCATCTTGGGTTCAAGCCATCTTCACACTTCAGCTTCCCAAGTAACTAGGACTGGAGATATATGCCACTACATCTGGCTAATTTTTGTATTTTTTGTAGAGAAGAGGTTTCACCATGTTGCCTAGGCGCCTGGGCTGGTCTCCAACTCCTGAACTCAAGTGATCCACCTGCCTCAGCCTCCCAAATTGCTGGGATTACAGGCGTGAACCACCGTGCCCAGCCCACTCTTACTCTTTATGTAAAGCTAAAGTCATAGCACAGGAGAAACAGAATTTATGCTTCTTTAAATCTCAAAGATAATTATGATGAAAAGAAATTGTTCTTTGCAAACCTAAGAAGTGAAACTGGGTCCAGCGGTTACTTGTTATAGAGAGGCCAATTTTAGACTGAAAAATAGAAACTGAACACCTTTCAAAAGATGAGATTCTTTAAAGTTAGGCTCTCAACCTGTGGATTTGTTAGAGGTGTTTTGTGTAATGAACTTTCCCATGCACTGACAGGTTATTGAAGCAGATATTCAAATATCAGCTGAGTGGTTGAGTTAGATACCTTTTGATTTCTCTGCTAACACTCAGATTCCATTCATTGGCTCTTCAGGGGTGGTGATGTTTTTTAATTGACCCATCCATACTCTCCAATGTCTGGCCCTGGGCAAAACTATAAAGTAAGATACTGGTATTCCTCTAATCCCCAGAACCAAGTGTATCAGTCTTGGCACTATTGATATTTGGGCCAGATAATTCTTTTTTATGGAAGACTGTTTGGTGCATTGTAGAATGCTAAGCAGCAACCTTGGGCCCTACCTACTTGATGTCGGTAGCACCCCTCCCTCCAGTTGTGACAACCAAAAATATCTCTACACGTTGCCAGATGTCTGCTGGGATGCAAAATTACTTCTTTCTTTGAAAAACAGTGCCTTTAAAGGATATGATAAGAAAGGTTTTAAGAACTTAATGTCTAATTTTTCAATATCCTTGTATTTAAAAAGACCTACAAAGACCTACTGTAACCAAACAGCACATCCAAAATCTGAATTCCTGCCCTAGCTTTTGCCCCCTACTCCTCTTTTCTGAATTTTCTGTCTTGCGTTATTGCAACCATATCAGGCCAATCTGGTTCAACTTTTGTGTAACAAAGTTGTGAGTTATTTCACAGTTGCCATGGACCCCAGGTTGAAAGTCATGTAACCTGAGCATGCGCAGATGAACACATGTGCTACCACACAGGAAACCTGAGTGCTCAGACCAAGAAGGGTGGGGGAGATTGAATTGAGAGGCAGACACCGCATAGCAAGATCCAGAATCCAATCAAATGAACTCTAGCATCACCTCATGGCAGGATCCAGTCATATCATGCCTCCTGGCATGATCTCATTGCAAAATGCAATCGGATCACACCTCATTACCCTATGTTTATAAAACCCAACCCCCAGCTCAGAGAGACAGGTTTGAGCATTTCCTCGTATCTCCTTGGCAGTTGAATCATGCTGCTTCCCTGCTTAAAAGCTCTTCAGTCCTCCCCATCACCCACAAGATTAAGTCCAAGCCTTTTTAAATGGTGCATGGACCTCTGTGATTTGGCTCCTGCCCAGTCTTCCAGTGTCATCTCCCATGTCCCTTCTCTTGCATTTCACGATTTGGTGATAGCAGTTTGAGGGAGGTGGCATTGATATTTTTTTCATTACCAGAGCTTTCCATTTCATCTTGTTATTTCAGTCTCAGAGTACGTTCAGCATAGTGCTACATTAGGACAGCATACAACAGCATCAGTATCACTTCCCAACTCTGTTAACTCTTCCAATGGAGACACGCAAGGACACCAGTGATCTTTCAACATACCTGGCAATGTTAAAGTTTTATGTTGACGTTGAGAACATCTCACTGGTGTTAAAAACTTGAGCTCTTTAAATGTTTGTTTAATCGAATTGCACCTTCTTTTTTTTACACTTTGCAAGTATGGCATAGTAAATCCATTATATTAATTAAGCAACTTGCCCTAGTTTCTCTATTGGGGATTTTAACATTATCAGTTGGATCTTTTGTTTTGTCATCTTGCTATTTTTCAGAATCTTGAAATAGCACGTTTCCATGATGTCTGTTCCCTTCAGTGTCTGTGGAAGCATTAAAAAAAAAGTCTATTCCCCATTTTTGGTTTTCCTGACTGTAGATTAACAGTTGTGTCTTCAGCATTTACCTCTTGGACTTTTTCCTTGGTTGCACAAGCCTCCTCAATATTTTCTCCAAAATTGACATTTTCTTAACTCTTTATTGTTAGAATATCTACATTTGTGTGTCGCATCTCTTCAATACACTGAGCCCCTGACAGAATGGCCTTCTCATAGATTGCAAGAATACTTTCAATAGGACTTGGTGTTGCTTCAGTGTGTGTAAGACATATTCAGTATTTTATAAGATTTTTGGCTTCTGGAATATTATTAATCAGATTGTTCAGTGTGACAAATATTTCTTCTTCTGGGCATCCCTCATTAATTAGGTTTAGGCATTCAGGAAATGTGTTGCTTACCTTTTCAGTAGTTTTTGTTCATTTTTTGCCATGGTAGTCCAAAAGGACCCAAATGGTTTTTCATTTTGTCCTTAAGACTCACACTAGGTAACTATTGAGTTAGGAGGCCTTTTCAGCACTGTTTCTTTGGCAGCTTTCCACTCATTCAGATGAGCTTTTCTCTCTTCTGAATTTTCTTTGGATTGAGTTGATCTACTATCAGCAGTTGGTTTTGCTATAGTATGTCTTCACTGGTCAATAGGTTTTGATTTTTCTATCAGTTTGGCATTAGAAGATGAAGCAGGAGTTGGGGGTGGTGGGTCACACCTGTAATCCCACGACTTTGGGAGGCTGAGCTAGGAGGATCCCTTGAGGCCATGAGTTCAAGACCAGCCTGGACAATGTAGTAAGACCCTGTCTCTAAAAAAATAAATTAAAAAAAAATAACATAAAGCAGGCCTGGCTATAATTTCACGTTCTATGCTCCTTTTTTTTTTTTTTTCCTTTTTGAAACTTTCTTTATTTTGGCAACCTTTTGTCCAATAGATTAGATGCTATGCTTCTTGATTGTGCCTTATTTCTTTTTGTGTCCTGAGAAGATCTGGTTTTTACACTAGCTAAAACTGTTTTTGATTGTAATAATTCTTTTTTATGAGACCTTTTCCTGATTGTAAACAAGGCTGAAGTTCTAGTGATGCCTTCTTTCACAGTGTCCTGGGTGTTATTGGATGATTTCTAGTAAGAGGTCACACAAAGTTAGTGAGCACTACATTTGGTGTACCCCAGGTTACATTTAGTACAACCCAGGGCCCTTGCACACACTGTGAACAAGTACACACTTACAACTGTTGCACCTTGAATTTTTGTTGTTTCAAAAAGTTCCAGGAAGAAACAAAACAAAACTCATTGGATCCAGAGACGCCCTCTGAATTGGAGATGAATTTGGCAAACTCCCCACATTACCACACAAAAAATTCCATCCATGGAGGAATTTATTTGCTACTGTCTATACATGTGATGTATGAAGAAGCATGATTGATGACTTTACCTCTGCATACGATGACTCAGCTAAGGAGCCCAATACAAGCTGTTTTCAGCTTTGTTCTAGGAGGAACTACTTTGGGAATTATCCCCAGTATTCTCCTTACTTGTTGCAAGTAATGAAATCCCCTTGTTAAATTTTCCTTGGTTGTGGTCATTGGACTGTCACTGGTCAAGCGACTGAACTCACCCATTGTGTGGGTAACAGTGGCAGTATACGTGAGGCCCTATTACTTTCCGCTGTTCCACTGCTGGTGTTTATAGGCTGAGGCTCTGTGGCTTTTGGAATAGTAATTGAAAATTTCTTTGTTGCTGCAAAACTGTCATCTTTGACTTGTAGAGGTTTTCTAAATGAATTAATCTCAGACTGAACAATTTGGCCACAAGAAGATTCCATCACAGACTTCTTGGCTATGTCAGCCTCTTGCTTTTGTTTTTCTGTAATCATTAGTTTCTGTTTACTATTATTATTATTAAGGTGAAATGTCTTATATTAATGCCATACGTTGATGCTGGGGGTCATCTTCAGTTGGTAACAACTTCTGAGTTTATTATCCTCAAATTTATGTGTGACAATTACTGTAGTTGAATTGGTCAGTTCATTAGGAGGTTTTAAAGGAATGCAGTTTTTACCACCATTGTATTATTTTTGCTCCTCATGAATCTGTTGACATTTTCTTTATCAGCCATTTCTGATATAAATTTCAATATATTTGACTTTTCTTGGAACTGGTCCTCAAATGTCACCACTCTCTGGTCTCTATTGACGTTACACAGCTGTGGTAGCCAACTTATAGATTCCAGCCCAGGTCCTTATCATTCTTAGATGCAAAAAGCCTGAACACTATCTGATTTTCTGATTTTCATGTTTATACGCAAAAAGTGTTGTTCTTCTTAACAGAGGACTCTTGGGTCTTTGTCTTATTTGTTCTTTGAATACGAATTGGGCTTCAGGGGCCACTGCAGGTCCCAAGACATGGCTTGGGTATTTGTCACAGCCTGAGGTGAGGGGATCCATCTTCAGCTTTGACTCCTTCAGGCCAGAGCCGGTGAACACTGCCTATTTGTTTTTCTTGTGTAGTGAAAATCACAATTGAATATTGGGTAGCACCCATTTTGCTTTGATTCACACCATTTCCTTAGTGCCACTCAGCAATTAGTGAAATGATCTCTAGTATTGCACAAAATATGAAATGCTTCAAGAATTTGCATGTCATCCTTGCTTACAGCCCGTGCTAATCTTCTCTGTATTGTTTCAGTCTTAGCATATGTGCTGCTGAAGCGAGCACTAAATTATTAATTAATATGTATGACACTCCTTCATCTCATCCTTGCATTTCAGTCTCTCCCTCCCCCTCCTTTTTTTTTTTTCTTGTTCTTTTTGATTATCCCAAGGATGATGATAATAACAGCACTGATTCAGTGATGGGCTAGGTGAGGGTCAGGGCTGTTTGTTGCACACATTTGTGAGATGTCAATTAAAAAGCTGTTCCTGGACCAAACTGAGGGTTGGGCTGCTGTTTCTCGTGGCCCAATAATGAGATGCAGATGAACCGGGGAGAAAGAGAGTTTTATTTCTGTAACCTGTTACAGAGAGAAGGCCTGGAAATTATCACTAGACCAACTCAAAACTACAGAGTTTTCCAGAGCTTATATACCTTCTAAGCCATGTGCCAACGTGTAAGTGTGCATTCATCTAAAGACGTAAGTGATTAACTTATTTTAATCCATAACTAAGGTCTGAGTCCTGAAGACCTTCCTCTGAAGCCTCAGTAAATTAATCTAAATGGGTCCAGGTCTTGGGGTGATTACCCTTATCTTGTTTCCTGCTAAATCACGGAGGTTTGGGGAGTTCTTTAAGACCTCCAGAAACCTTGTTTATGGAAGCCTGGGGAGTTTCTTCAGATCCACAATAAAACTTGTTTAATCCTAAATGCGTCCTGTTAAGAATTCCTTCATTATTTTGTCGTGCTTTAAGGCCCAGGAAAGGCCTAGACAAAACTCTTGATGGGCTTTTGTTACATTCCAGCCTTTGTATAAGGCCACCAGCTTTTTTTAGTTTTTAATATTTAACGAAACCACTCAGTCAGTAGTGAAACAGTTGTGATAGAGGCCTGCATTAGTGAGACGTGGCCTGCCACAAAACCACTAGTGGGAAGTCAAAGTCATATGATGTCAAAATAACTGAGTCAAAAATTCTTACTTCGGGATACATATTTCTTACTTCCATGCCTCATTTAAGCTGTTGTATCTAGTCCTAGCCCTACGCCTGTCCTTCAGGACTCTCTCTGCTCAGTACTCACCCACTTTGGGAAGCTTCCCTTGACCTCTCCAATCACCATCATGATTATGGTCTTCAGTGCTCCCTTAGTACTCTATACACAGTAAAAAAAAAAAAAAAATTTTTTTAGATGATGTCTCTCTCTGTTGCCCAGGCTGGAGTCCAATGGCGCAATCTCAGATCACCATGACCTTTGCCTCCCAGGTTCAAGCGAGTCTCCTGCCTCAGCCTCCCAAGTAGCTGGGATTACAGGTGTGCACTACCATGCTTGGCTAATTTTTGTATTTTTAGTAGAGACAGGGTTTCACCATGTTGGCCAGCCTGGTCTTAAACTCCTGACCTCAGGTGATCCACCTGCTTCCGCCTCCCAAAATGCTGGGATTACAGGCATGACCACTGCCTGGCCCAGTCTGTACCTCAGATATCTTATTCAAATTATTATGTGTTGATTTTTGAAATAGAAACTGTGTTTCATTAATCTTTGTAACCCCAGATCTTAGCCAAGTGAATGGCATATAGGAGACATTTGATAAATGTTTGCAGAATTAATATATAGACTAAGTCAGAAGGAACCTACTATGGTTTGAATATTTGTCTCCCTCCAAAATTCATATGTTGGCACTTAAACCACAAGGTGATGATATGAAAAAGTAAAGCCTTTAGGAGATGATTAGGTCCCTTTAGAACCTTTCAGATCAATGCCCTTATAGGAGGGCTGAAGAGAATTAGCTAGTCCCTTTTTGTCTTTCTTGTTTCTTCTGCCACCTGAGGACACAGCAGTCCTTCCCTCCAGAGGATGCAGCAGCAAGGCACCATCCTGGAAGCAGAGACCAGGCCCTCACCAGATATCACACCTGCTGACTCCTTGATCTTAGACCTTATAGACTCCTGAACTGTGAGAAATAAATTTCTAGTTTATAGATTACCCAGTCTCAGATATTTTGTTATAGCAGTACAAATGGACTAGGGCAGAACCTTAGAAGGCATTCTGCTCAACGTAGAACAACATTCTGATAGTCATCCAGTCTCTGGTTATACATTGGTAACAATGGTGCCACTGGAGAAATTCATTCAAACAAGGCTGCTGGTGCTGCAACACATTTGCAATCTCCAACTGCAGCTAGATCCTAAAAGGTGCACCATAATGCACTATTAGCGGCTTTCAATTTCCATAGCTGCTACCTCAAATTTATTACCTTGTCCTCAATAGTTACTCTAAAGTGAATCTGGAAAATAAACAATAACAACTAAAACAAACAAAACCCTCTTATGAGAAGAGTATGTCATAGACCTTATCTCTCAGCGATTAATGTACATTGTAAAAATGTTTTCAGATCGCAACAGCATGGTATTAGCACCAGAATAGGCAGATAACTGAACAGAACAGACAGTCCATGAAAAAGCTCAAGTATATACAAAGATTTAGTGTATTTTAATAAGACTATTTCCTATCAGTAAATGGTAGTCTAATTTTAAAAAAATAAATGATGTTGAAACAACTGAATAACTAGTTGTGAACAAAGTAAGGTAACATTTCTATCATATGCCATATACCAAAGTAAACTCTAGATTATGAAATGGAAAAATCAATACCATAAAAATATGAGAAGAAAATATAGATAAATAAATAATCTAGGAAAAAATGAGGTCTTTTTATACCATAACATTGGTTGTCAAGATGTAAAAGATAATTTTTACATTAAAATTTTTATTTTTTTCTATTTATTTTTATTTATTTATTTATTTTGAGACAGAGTCTCACTCTGTCGCCCAGGCTGGAGTGCAGTGGCCTGATCTTGGCTCACTGCAACCTCTACCTCCCAGGTTCAAGTGATTCTCCTGCCTCAGTCTCCCAAATAGCTGCAATAACAGGCACGTGCCACCATGCCCTGCTAATTTTTATATTTTTAGTAGAGATGGAATTTTACCATGTTGGCCACACTGGTCTTGAACTCCTGACCTCAAATAATCCACCTACCTCAGCCTCCCAAAGTGCCAGGATTATAGGTGTGAGCCACCATGCCCAGCAAAAATTTTAAACTTTCTATGAAAAAAAAAAAATCACAACAGTGGTGAAGTTCAGGTGAAAAGTTGAGGAATGAAGGATAACAGAGAATAACGTATAGCTAAAAGATTGTTAGTATTAAGGAAAAGAATAAAAAATGGATTTAAAAAAGCCAATTTACCAAAAAGAAAGAAATTTAAATGGCCAATAAATCTATGACGGATTATTTATATTCATAGTAGTGAAATAAATGCAACTTAAAACAGTAAGATGCTGACCAGGTATAGTGTTGTTCACATATAGTCCCAGCTACTCAGGAGTCTCAGGAGGGCGAATGGCTTAAGCTCAGGAGTTTGAGGCCAGTCTGGGCAACATGGTGAGACTCTGTCTCTAAAAAATAAAAAGAGGCCAGGCATGGAGGTTCATGCCTATAATCTCAGCACTCTGGGAGGCCAAGGCAGGAGGATTGCTTGAGGCCAAGAGTTCTAGACCAACCTGGGCAACATAGTGAGATCCCATCTCTACAGATAAAAAATTAGATGAGACAGTGGCACATGCCTATAGTCCCAGCTACTCAGAGGGCAGAAGATTCCCTGAGCCCTTCAGCTGCAGTAAGCCATGATCTTACCACTACATTCCATGGCTTGGAGGATAGATTGAAACTCCATCTCTAAAAAAATAAAAAGAATTCAAACAATAAGGTGCTATTTTATGCCAGTCGGATAATTAACATTTTCAAATGCATAAAACCCATTGGTTTGCAAGGAAATGGGCACTTTCTTATATTTCTAGTGGGACTATACATTGGTATAACTTTAATGGAAAGCAGTTTAATGACTTGTATCTACAGATTAAGAATTGCCTACTATTGGCCCAGCCATTTTGCTTCTAAGAATTTTTCTCAGGAATAGAGTACAGGGAGTGCTTAATCCAGGGCCTGGCAGGCAGGTTTGTTCCCTCCTTTCAGACCAGAGGCTGCCACCGCTCGCATGCTCCACCAGATCCTCGGTGGGGTCAAGAAGCATCCACACTTGATCCCCCTTCGTATTTATTAAATCTGGAGGTACTGGAGCAGCACTGTATGTCCAGCATCTGGCATTGTTCAGTCAAGATGTTAGTTGGGACGGAAGACATAAGCCAGAACCCTGGAAGAAACTGGCTCCCAATAATCAATACAAGTTTCACTTAGTGAATATAGATTATAGCAAACTGAAGAAAGAAGGTGCAGACTTCTAAATGGCATGTTTCACCATAAAGCTGCTTACAATGCAGGTCTTCCAGAAGCCTTCCAGTTTTCCACTTAACCAGGAAATAGTTCTCCTCTAAATACACAAAATCACCTTGATGTATTGTGTTGGGGATGACACCGATTATATCTGAAACTTGGGAGAAAACAAGAAAATTTTCCCAGAAATAACCTTGGACATGTGCAAGGAATTACTTACTGAAATGTACATTACAGGATTAATTTTAAAAGCTTAAAAGGCAAACAGTCTAGATATCCAACAGTAAGGTAACTTACTTTTTTTGTTTGTTTTGTTTTGTTTTGTTTGAGATAGGGTCTCACTCTGGCACTCAGGCCGGAGTGCAGCGGCGCCATCTCGGCTCACTGCAACCTTCGCCTCCTGGGTTCAAGCAATTCTCAAGCCTTAGCCACCTAAGTAGCTGGGATTACAGGTGTGCACCATCAGGCCTGGCAAATTTTTGTATTTTTAGTAGAGATGGGGTTTTGCTATGTTGGCCAGGCTGGTTTTGAACTCCTGACCTCAAGTGATCCACCTGCCTTGGCCTCCCAAAGTGCTGGGATTACAGGCATGAGCCACTGCACCCAGCCCATAATATATTTTTAAGTGAAAAGCATACTGCATTCCATTTTTAAATGGGCAAATGACTTGAATAGACATTTCTCCAAAGAAGATATTCAAATTGCTATCTTTGATATCATAATGATGTTGAGTAGGGAATGCGATTCAAAACTACAATGCGATACCACTTTACCACTTCACACCCAGTAGAAGAGGTATTTTTTAAAAAAATGGAGAATAGGCCAGCATGGTGACTCATGCCTGTAATCCCAACACTTTGAGAGGCCAAGGTGGGAGGACTGCTGGACCCTAGGAGTTCAAGGCCAGTAACGTGGTGAGACCCCCCCATCTCTATAAAAAATTATTTAAAATTAGCTGGGCATGGTGGCGTGTGCCTGTAGTCCCAGCTACTCAGGAGGCTGAGGTTGGAGGAGCCCTTGAGCTAGGGAGGTCAAGACTGCAGTGAACCATGATCACACCACTGCACTCCAGCCTGGGCAAGAGACCCCGTCTCCACAAAAAAGGAAAATAACAAGTGTTGACAAGGATGTGGAGAAATTGGAACCCTCATATATTGCTGGTAGGGATGTAAAATGCTGCAATCACTGTGGAAAATAGTTTGGTGGTTCTTCAATAGGTTAAACACAGAATTACCATATGACCAGCAATTCCATTCATAGGTATATACCAAATGGGTGCTCAATTGCGCATGAATATTCATAGCAACACTACTCACAACAGCAAAGAATGGAAATGACAGAAATATCCATCGGCAGATGAATGGATAAGCAAAATGTGGTATATATCCATAGGATGAAATGACATATTTATTATTATACCATGCTACAACATATATAAACCCTTATAATATTATGCTAAGTGAAAAAAGCAGACACAAAAAGCCACACATTGTGTAATTTCATTTGTATGAAATATCCAAAACAGGCAAATCCATGGAAATGGAAAAGCATATTAGGGTTAGCAGGAGCTGGGGAAAGGAGAGAATGGGGAGTAACTGCTTAATGGTTATGGAATTTTTAAATGATGAAAATTTTATTGAACTACAGTGGATAATGGTGATGTTGCACAACATTGCGAATGTACTAAATGCCACACTGAATTGTGCACTTTAAGATGATAAAATGGTAAATTTTATATTATGCTAATTTTACCACAGGGAAAAAAAAAAAGCATCTTACAAAACAGTAGAGAGCTGGGCACGGTGGCTCACGCCCGTAATCATAGCACTTTGGGAGGCCGAGGTGGGCACATCACTTGAGGCCAGGAGTTCAAGACCAGCCTGGCCAACATAGTGAAAACCCATCTCTACCAAAACTACAAAAATTAGGCGACACACACCTGTAATCTCAGCTACTTGGGAGACTGAGGCAGGAGAATTGCTTGAACCTGGGAGGCAAAGGTTGGAGTGAGCTGAGATTGTGCCACTGCACTCCAGCCTGGGCAACAGAGTGAGATCCTGTCTCAAAAATAAATAAATAAATGGTAGAAATAGTTGGTCTTGTTTTTCTAGAAGTATATGCACAGAAAAAAACAGGTGTGGAAAGATAAATATCAAATTACTCTAGTTGTCCATGGGTGGTCATTTAGGACTAATATTCTAATTTTTCTACATCAATCCTGGATTACTTGAGTCCTTTTAAAACATGCTGTAGAATAGTATCTAATAAAATAGGGGAAGTGGCTATCATATATTTGTATATCATTAAACCAAAACACTATATTTGAGTGCTCCCAATTTTATTGCAAAAATACACATACTGAATAGAAAAAAACCTACTTAAAGAATATATACCAATATGTTACTAGTGATTGTGTTTCAAAGGGGTGATCATAGGTGAATTTATTTACTTTTTAAAATATATATTTTCAAAAATTTTCTAGTGAATATATGTTACTTTTTTTGTTGTCTCATTTTAATTTTTATATTTTATTTGCGTGTGTGTGTAACAAGGATCACTCAGTCACCCAGGTTCTGGAGCACAGTGGTACAATCACAGCTCACTGCAGCCTTGACCTCGGAGCTCAGGTGATTCTCCCACCTCAGTCTCTTGGGTAGCCGGGACAACAGGCATATGCCACCATGCCCAGCTAATTTTTTGTATTTTTAGTAGAGATGGGATTTCACCATGTTGCTCAGTCTGGTCTCGAACTCCTGGGCTCAAGCAATCCACCTACCTCAGCCTCTCTAAGTGCTGGGATTACAGGCATGAGCCATGCACCTGGCCCTATATTACTTTCATAATCTGAGTTTTAAATATTTTTCTTTTTTTGTTTGTTTGTTTTTCTTGTTTTTTTGAGATGGAGTTTTGCTCTTGTTGCTCAGTGGTACAATCTCAGCTCACTGCAACCTCCGCCTCCTGTGTTCAAGCGATTCTCCTGCCTCAGCTTCCCAAATAGCTGAGATTACAGGTGCCTACGACCATGCCTAGCTAATTTTTTGTTTTTTAGTAGAAACAAGGTTTCGTCATATTGGCCAGGATGGTCTTGAACTCCTGACCTCAGGTGATCTACCCACCTCAGCCTCCCAAACTGCTGGGATTACAGGCGTGAGCCACCACACCTGGCCAGGTTTTAAATATGTTTTTTAAATGTATTAATCTGAGTTTAAAATATTTTTTAAAAGATTCTCTTTTATATATATATAGAGAGAGAGGTCGATATTACCAATATATTGAGCCAAAAATTCTTTTTTTTTCCTCTTGAGACAGAGTCTCGCTCTGTCGCCCAGGCTGGAGTGCAGTGGCACAATCTCGACTCACTGCAACCTCCACCTCCCAGGTTCAAGCAATCCTCCCGTCTCAACCTCCCAAGTAGCTGGATTTACAGGTGTGCACTACTGCACCTAGCTAATTTTTGTATTTTTAGTAGAGATAGGTTTTCACCATGTTGGCCAGGCTGACATGGAACTCCTGACCTCAAGTGATCTATCTGCCTCAGCCTCCCAAAGTGCTGGGATTACAGGCCTGAGCCACTGGGCCTTGCCCAAAAATTCTTCTTAGCGGTTAAATGAAACCTTTAGTTGAGGGAAAATTGAAAGAGTTTTAAAGATAAATAACATTAAACTATTTAGAAATTATTAAAGGAGGAAGAGTGAGGAGGAGGATGTTAAGAGAGACCAGTAAACATGTGCTTAGACATGTTTTAAAAATCTGAGCTGGGCATATGGCTCACACCTGTAATCTCAACTACTTGAGAGGCTAAGGCAGGAGGATCCATCGAGGCCAGTAGTTCAAGACCAGTCTGGGCAACACAGTAAGAACTCATTCCCCTGACAACATCTCTAAAAAATAAAGAAAACAATAAGATGCTGACCAAGTGTGGTGTTGTCCATATATAACCCCAGCTACTCAGGAGCCTGAGGAGAGAAGATCACTTGAGCCCAGGAGTTCAAGGCCAGCCTGGGCAACATGGTGAGACTCTGCCTCTAAAGAATAAAAATAGGCCAGGCATGGTGGTTCAAAGGGCCAGAGGAAAAAAAAGAAAGTTAAAAAAAAAAACTTCTTGCATAGTTGTCTAGCAGAGTCAAAGATGTTATTATTGTAGGAGAGAAGTATCTTTTGCTTTAAAAACAGAGTCTCCCTTTGTCACCCAGGCTGGAGTCCAGTGGCAAAATCATAGTCCACTGTAGCCTTGAACTCCTGGCCTCAAGAGTTCCTCTTGCCTGGATCCTCCCACTTAGGCCTTCCAAGTAGCTGATTCTACAGGTGCCAAACACCATGTCTAGCTGAGGAGTATCTTTCAAAAATGGAACAGAATGAGGACACCACAAAATTGTAATAGGAGGTACAGACTAAAAGTTGCTTTTGCAATAAAGTTGCTTTTGCAAGACATAGAGCCAGGGAGTTTAAAAATAACTCAGAAAAGGAATAAGAAAGCTGTTGTCCAAATTTGTGGCCTCTGATTTTGGCTGGCCACTGGGTTGCAGGAAAAATGAGCTGCAAGTGTGGTTTGTGTTCATGAAAAGGCCTTCAGAAGGGACCTTAGGTAATAGCAGTTATGCACAATCATGTAGTATATATAATAATAATAAAGATACTCTCATTGTTAATGTCAACATTTACATAGACCATTGCTATGCTTAGTATTATTATATATTTGGCACTGTCCTAAGTATTTTAGTGTTTTTACTCATTTAGTCTTCACAGTACCCCTAAGAAACAAGCACTGTTATCATCTTCGTTTCACAGATAAGAAAAATGAAGCAGAGGAAGGTTGAGTAATGTCTCAGATTTCTAATGTCACATAGCTAGTGACAGAGCCAATTTGTATCCAGGTGACTTTACTCTGGAATTCATGCTCTTAACCACTATGTTATACTGCCTTTACAGCCAAAATATCCCTCAGGCAGTAGTTCACAACGTGTAGTCCATTCAAGAAGTCTAGGAGGTCAAAACTATTTTCATAATAATGCCAAGATTTTCTTTTTCTTTCTTTTTTTTTTTTTTTTCAGAATCTCGCTCTGTTGCTCAGGCTGGAGTGCAGTGGTGCGATCTCAGCTCACAGCAACCTCCATCTCCCGGATTCAAGTGATTCTCATGGCTTATCCTCCTGAGCAGCTAGGGGTACAGGCATGTGCCACCATGCCCAGCTAATTTTTGTATTTTTTTTAATAGAGACAGAATTTTTCCATGTTGGCCAGGTTGGTCTTGAGCTCCTGGTCTCAAGTGATCTGCCTGCCTCGGTCTCCCAAAGTGCTGGGATTACAAGTGTGAGCCATGGTGCCCTGCCTAATACCAAATTTATTTGTTTTGTTTTGCCTATTTTACTGTCACTCTGAATATGCAGAGGAGTTTTCCAGAGGCTACAAGACTTGTGATAACATCATCACTCTAAGAGCTAACAGAAAATGTGATTGTATAGTCTTGTATTTTCTAGAAGTTTCTATGGTAAACTCTTTGTGGTCCTAAAACCAAAAAGTTTGAGAATCATTGCCCTAAGGTAAAGGAAACATTAGATAATCAATACCAACCAATTGATTCTCAAGAGATAATCAATACCAGTTGCCAGAATTCATCCATTCATTCAGTCAATCTATAATTATCAAGCACTATATTCTAGGCATTGTGCTAAGTATGGGGATTACAGTGGTGAGTAAGAGTGGTATGGTCCCTAGACTTACATAGTTTAGTAAGTCTAGGGACCATAATGGTTCTAAAACATTAGGAGGCAGAGGAATCCCTTGGTAAGTTAATTAAAAATGCAAATTCTGGAGCTCCATCCCAGAGATGTTGATTCATTTTTAAGGGGATAGAACTCAGGAATTGTTTTTTGTTTTTTGTTTTTTTTAACAAGATGTTTAGTTCATCCTGAAGCAAAAGAACCTACACTGAAAAACATTGTTCTAGTGGTTGTTTAGCCTGAAAACTTGGTGAAATGAAAATGATTACCATATATAAAGACCTATCAAAAAAAAACCAACTCATATCTCATGAGACTTCCATTAAAAAAAAAAAGAGAGAGAGAGACCTATGTGACTCCAGAGAGCAGAATAGCTACATGTAAGTAGAACCTAACCTGAAGACAGGTTTCTACCTAATATTAGGAATGGTCACTCAGCTGAGGCAGTGTGTTCCCAACCAACTGCAAGTTTTGAGTCTGCTAGAGAGCCATCCCAAAGACATTGGATGTGACATTTTTCCATATGACCTCTAAGCATAGGGAATTATAACAAGAACCAAGAGGAATTGATGAATACCAGTGACTTAAGAAATAAACCCTCAGAATCTCCAAAGTGATAAGTGTCTTTCATGTGCTAATGAGAACTGGTTGCTGGGGGCTGGACAGCCTTAGGATGGGGGCTGGATGCTGGGGAACCAACCATGTGATTAGAGGGTTGGAACTTTCAGCCACTGCCTCTGCCACCACCGTGAGGGGGGAAGAGCTAAAGATTGCATTGATCACCAATGGTCAAGGAATCAATCGTACCTATGTAATGAAACCTTCATAAAAACCCAAAAGAATGGTGCTTGGAGTGCTTCAGGATTGCTGAACACTGAAAGGTGGAGTGGCCCCAGGAGACAAGTGGCTTCCATGTTCCTTTCCCCATACCTTGCCCTGTGTACTTCTTCATCTGGCTGTTCATCTGTATACTTTGTAATACTCTTTCTAATAAATCAGTAAATATTAAGTAAGTGCTTCCCTGATTCTGGAAGCTGCTCTAACAAATTATCAAACCTGAAATGGAGTCAAGGGTTCCAGACCAGCCTGACCAACATGGTGAAACTCCATCTCTACTAAAAATACAAAACTTAGCCAGGCGTAGTGGCACGCCGCTGTAGTCCCAGCTCAGGAGGCTGAGGCAAGAGAATCGCTTGAACCCATGAGGCGGAGGTTGCGGTGAACTGAGATTGCACCATTGCACTCCAGCCTAGGAAACAGGAGAAAAATAGGCAGAGGACCTGAATAGACATTTCTGAAAAGAAGACCTACAAATTGTCAACAGGTATGTGAAAAAATGCTCACCGGCCAGATGTGGTGGCTCACACCTGTAATCCCAGCACTTTGGGAGGCTAAGACAGGCGGATCATGAGGTGAGGAGATAAAGACCATCCTGGCTAACACAGTGAAACCCCATCTCTATTAAAAACACAAAAAATTAGCTGGGCATGGTGGCATGCACCTGTAGTCCCAGCTGCTTGGGAGGCTGAGGCAGGAGAATCTCTTGAACCTGGGAGGCAGAGGTTGCAGTGAGCCAAGATTGTGCTACTGCACTCCAGGCTGGGCAACAAAGCGAGACTCCATCTCAAAAAGAAAAAAAAATGCTCAACATCCCATTAATCAGTGGAGAAATGCAAATTAAAACCACAGAAAGAGCTATCACCTCACACCTGTTAAAATGGCTGTTATCAAAGACAAAGGTAAGTGTTGGTGAGAATGTGAAGAGAAGATAACCATTGCACACTGTTGGTGGAAATGTAAATTAATACAGCCATTATGGAGAAGAGTATGGAGGTCTGTATTAGTCCTTTCTCCCACTGCTATAAAGAACTACCTGAGACTGGGTAATTTATAAAGAAAACAGATTTAGTTGACTCACAGTTCTGCAGGCTGTACAGGAAGCATGGCTGAGGAAGCCTCAGGAAACTTACAATCGTGGTAGAAGGTGAAGGGGAAGCAAGCACGCTGGAGAAGGGGGAAGAAAGTGAAGGAGGACGTGCTACACACTTTAAAACAACCAGATCTCGTGAAAACTCACTCACTATCACAAGAACTGCAAGGGGGAAATCCACCCCCATGATCAATCACCTCCCACCAGGCCCATCCTCCAACACTGAGGTTTACAGTTCCATATGAGATTTAGGTGGGGACTCAGACCCAAACCATATCAAGGTCCCTCAAAAATGCAAAAATACAATTACCATATAATCCAGCAATTCCTCTTCTGGGTACAAATTCAAATGAATTGAAATCAGGATATCAAAGAGATATTTGTGTGCACCTGTGTTCATGCTAGTACCACTCACATGGCAAGTGCTATCCATGGATTAATGGATAAACAAAATGTGGTGTATATATACAATTGAATACTACCGAGCCATTAAAAAGAAGGAAATCCTGTCATTTGAGACAACATGGATGAACCTGGAGGATATGATGTTAAGTTAAATAAGCCAGGCACAGAAAGACAAATCTCACATGATCTCATGCATATGAGGCATCTAAAAACATTAAACTCATGGAAGTAGAGAGTAGAATGGCGGATACCAAGGGCTAGTGCTGTGGTAGAAAGGGAGTTGGGGAGATGTTGGTCGAAATTTCAGTTAGATAGGAGAAATAAGTTCAAATATGTATTGTACAGCATGGTGACTACGGTTGATAACAATACATTGTATTCTTGAAACATTTTAAGAGAGTTAATTTCAAGTGTTCTCACCACAAAATGACAGCTATATGAGAAATTCCATGTTAATTAGCTTGAGTTAGCCATTCCACTATATATATAGGTTTTAAAACATCATGTTGTACATATACAATGTTATCTGTCAATTTAAAAAAAAAACACCTTTTTTTTTTCTGTCATGGCATTGCCTCTTTTATTTGCTCTCCTTCTATGTCACTGGGAATTAGGTCTAGTCATATGTAACAGAAAACCCAAATTAAAGCAGCATATGTAAAATAGTATTTGTTTTCTTCTAGATGAAAGAAATCCAGAAGTAGATATAGTTCCATATAGTCACTAGGGACCCAGGCTCCTTCTGTCTTCCTGCTCTGCCATTCTTAGGGCAAGACATCCATCTTCAAGGTCACTCATGACCCTACATGGCAATTCTAACTTCAGTCTTCATTTTATCTTAGTTCCAGAGAGGAAAAAGGAGAAAGTAGGGGCCAGGGAGTGCCAACTGAAATAAATCCCCAGCTTTTTTCCACACCACTGTCCTAAAAATATTTTTATTAATTACCTTCATTTCCCTGTATTTCATATTAAATGTTCTGTTCTCATCTGATAGAACTCTCAGCGACATGTGATATCCTTGACTTCACCACACTTTTTGAAAGAATGCTTTCATATGGTATCAGAGACTCCACATTCTTCTGGTTTCTTCGTACTTCATTGGCGACTTCTTCTTAGCCTTCTTTGTTGGATCCTCCTTGTCTTCCCAATTTAAATATCAATTGCCTCTGGCTTAATCTCTTGCTCCTCTCTTTTATATACAAGATTTCCCTAATGATCTCATCCAGGCCCATGATGTTAAATACTTACGTTGCTGCCTTTCCACGCTACCTGCCGAGGGCTACACGTGGCATTGTTCTGGATTGCTCTTTTCTTTCAGATTCCCATCATAACTTAAAGGGAAACTTTCACAATGTCCAGAGCCCTTGATGTCCTGCAAATGAAGGAGGAGGATGTCCTTAAGTTCCTGGCAGCAGGAACCCATTTAGGTGGCACCAACCTTGACTTCCAGATGAAACAGTATATCTATAAAAGGAAAAGTGATGGCATCTACATCATAAATCTGAAGAGGACCTGGGAGAAGCTTCTCCTGGCAGCTCATGCCATTGTTGCCATTGAAAACTCTGCTGATGTCAGTGTTATATCCTCCAGGAATTCTGGCCAGAGGGCCGTGCTGAAGTTTGCTGCTGCCACTGGAGCTGCTCCAATTGCTGGCCGCCTCACTCCTGGAACCTTCACTAACCAGATCCAGGCAGCCTTCCGGGAGCCAGGGCTACCTGTGGTTACTGACGCAAGGGCTGACCACCAGCCTCTCACTGGTGTTATGTTAACCTACCTACCACTGCAACACAGATTCTCCTCTGCGCTATGTGGACATTGCCATCCCATGCAACAACAGGGAGCTTACTCAGTGGGTTTGATGTGGTGGATGCTGGCTCGGGAAGGTTTGCGCATGCATGGCACCATTTCCCGTGAACACCCGTGGGAGGTCATGCCTGATCTCTACTTCTACAAAAATCCTGAAGAGATTGAAAAAGAAGGGCAGGCTGATGCTGAAAAGGCTGTGACCAAGGAGGAATTTCAGGGTGAATGGACTGCTCCAGCTCCTGAGTTCACTGCTACTCAGCCTGAGGTTGCCGACTGGTCTGAAGGCGTACAGGTGCCCTCTGTGCCTATCCAGCAGTTACCTACTGAAGACTGGAGCGCTCAGCCTGCCACAGAAGACTGGTCTGCAGCTCCCACTGCTCAGGCCACTGAATGGGTAGGAGCAACCACTGAATGGTCTTAAGCTGTTCTTGCGTGGGCTCTTAAGCAACATGGAAATAAGATTGATGGAACATAAACATCGAGTTTCTAAAAAAAAAAAATACTTATGTTGCTGATTTTATAAGTCTGCAGGTCCAGACTTCTGTACTGAACTCCAGACACATACGTCGTCTCTACTTGGGTATCTTATAGGGGTCTCCAGAAACATAACATGACCAAAACACTACTTTCTTTTTTTTTTTTTTTTTTTTTTTTGACATGGAGTCTCACTCTGTCGCCCAGGCTGGAGTACAGTGGCATGATCTCAGCTCACTGCAACCTCTGCCTCCCAAGTTCAAGCAATTCTCCTGTCTCAGCCTCCTGAGTAGCTGGAATTACTGGTGCACCACCAGGCCCAACTAATTTTTGTATTTTTAGTAGAGATGGGATTTCACCATGTTGGCCAGGCTGGTCTTGAACTCCTGACCTCAGGTGATCCACCCGCCTTGACCTTCCAAATTGCTAGGATTACTGGCATGAGCCGCCACACCTACTCCAAAAACAGAACTTTACATTTCCATCCTAAAAATAAAAATAAAAAATTCCATTTTATTTTTTCCCATCTCAGTAAATGACCCACAATTCATTACAGTTGCTGTGGCCAAAACCTGGAAGTCACATTTGATTACTTTATTTTCCTCCCTCTCCTGTCCTCTTTATGTCCAAAATATATCCCTAGCCCAACAACTCTTATACTGCAAATGTTCTTGCCCACATCATCACTGTGTTTTGTCTGGTTTATTTTAATAACCTCCTAATACTTTTCTTCCAGTTTTGTTTCCACTAATGGTCAGCATTAATAGTTATAAAAAACAAACACTAACTGGCTAATTTAAGCAGAAAAAGAGATAAAGCTGGGTGTGGTGGCTCACATTTGTATTCTCAACAGTTAGAGAGGCCAGCGCAGGAGGATCACTTGAGTCCAGGAGTAGTTCAAGACCAGTCTGGGCAACATAGTGAGACCCCCATCTCTACAAAAAGTTTTAAAAATTAGTCAGGTGTGGTAGCACATGCCTGTAGTCCCAGCTACTTGGGAAGCTGAGGTGGAAGGATTGTTTGAGTCCAGGGGCGTGAAGCTACAGTGAGCCATAATTGTGCCACTGTACTCCATCCTGGGCAACAGAGGGAGACCCTGTCTAAAAAAAAATTTTTTTTGGAGGAATACTGGCAAGGAATTTGGGGACAAACTGTGTATAGCATTGGTAAAGTGTATAGTAGGATGCAGCAGATAAAATAATTCGTATTATACAGTTGTTAGAAGCAAGTATTGGAGGTACTTGACACAGCCTCCATAGATACCATCCACAGGTCTAGGATGTTGCCACTAGTTCTACTGTGAAACAAAAACAACAACTGATCCAAAGCAAACCTGCAGAAAGGGGAAAGCAGAATTTTAAGAAACCTTTCTGGGCTGGGCACGGTGGCTCATGCCTGTAATCCCGGCACTTTGGAAGGCTGAGGCAGGCTGATCACCTGAGGTTGCGAGTTCAAGCCCAGCCTGACTAACATGAAGAAACCCTGTCTACTAAAAATACAAAATTAGCCAGGCATGGTGGCACATGCCTGTAATCCCAGCTACGCGGGAGGCTGAGGCAGGAGAATCGCTTGAATATGGGAGGCAGAGGTTGCAGTGAGCCGAGATCGAACCATTGCACTCCAGCCTGGGCAACAAGAGTGAGACTCCGTCTCAAAAAAAAAAAAAAGAAGGCGGCTTTCTTCACTCTCACTGCCACCTTCTGCCCAGACCATAGTCTCCCCTACTTTCCCCTGCTCTCCTCACTCCCATCTTCTCCCACCCCTTTTCACACATTTTAGTGCAAGACAGACTCTAGTTTTCCCCAGGGTTTCTTACAGAGGTGGTGGTAATGATGGTTAATTCCTGGAGCCTGTGCTTACCTCTTAATTTGTATTTTCTGCAGGACTGATTTCAGAAGGAGCCAACAACCTGAGTTCACTTGCCATCTTAGCAGTCACAGGTGTGTTCCAATTCTTCACAAGTGCCTGCAGTCATAGGAGGATGCAGTTACTGAAAGGAGGGGTCAGCCTGGAGATATTTTTAAACCCAAATTGCACAATTTATAGACAGCTGATTACTGCCACCAGTGCAATAATTGCAACCCTGGGAAGGGATCTAGAATGCATCGTGGATTAAGAGTCATCTTAATTAACTCAACAAATACAGTTGCTTGGCTAGTTGTTGTAAGTCTCTCATGGTATGATGCGCTAGAAATAAAAATGAGGAAAAAAGCTGTCTCTGCCCTCTAGTGGAAAAGGAGAGGAATTATAATACTGGAAATTTAGATAATTGCTTTAATAGAAGTATCCAATAACAAATGTATTAGGAGTATGGATGTTTAGCAAAAGGATGTCTTCACAGGAAGGTGGCATTTCAGCAGAAAACTTGAAGAATGTATAGAAATTTTTAAAGAAAGCAAATAGAAGGAAAATGTTACAGGCCAAGAGTACAACATGATGCAAAGAAAAAAGGTTTGAGGAAATACAGCGTATTTGGGGAAATACAAATACATCAGTGTTTCTGGAGCATAAACACCGAGAAAGGTACAGGAGATGGGATGAATCAGTAGGCAATCCTAAGGAATTTAGTCTTTATCCTATAAGTCAATGTTACCAACTTTAAATAAACTTTTAAGAACAGATTAATTTTAAAAATTATAAGATAAACCACAGTTGAAAAATAAAAGCTAAACGTATTTGTTTTATATTTGTGGAAACTCTGCCTCCCGGGTTCAAGAGATTCTCCTGTCTCATCCTCCCAAGTAGCTGGGATTACAGGTGTGTGCCACCATGCCCGGTTAATTTTGTATTTTTAGTAGAGATGAGGTTTCACCATGTTGATCAGGCTGGTCTCAAATTCCTGATCCACCCGCCTCGGCCTCCCAAAGTGCTGGGATTACAGGCATGAGCCACCGCGCCTGGCCTCTTTTTTTTTTTTCTTTTTGGAAACAGGGTCTCACTTCGTTATCCATGCTGGAGGGCAGGAGCATAATTATAGCTCACTGCGTCGCTGGACTCCTGGGCTCAAGGGATCCTCCTGATTCAGCCTCCTAAGTAGCTAGTACTACAAGTATGTGCCACCACACCCAGATAATTTTTTCATTTTTTTGTGGAGATGGGATCTCACTATATTGTCCATTCGGGTCTCAAACTCCTGGTATCAAGTGATCCTCCTGCTTCAGCTTCTCAAAGTGCTGGGATTATAGACATGAACCCCTGCATCTGGCCTAGAAAGTGTTTTCGCTTCTTCAACTTTTCAGGAAAGTTTGAGAAAAACCATTATTAGTTCTTCTTTAAATGCTTGGTAGGATTCAGTAGTGATGCCAGCAGGCCCAGGGCTTTTTTTGTTGTTGTTAAAAGATTTTTTTATTACTGATTCAATCTTTTTACTAGTTATAGTCCTATCCAGATTTTCTATTTCTTTGTGATTTAGCTTGGTAATTGTGTTTCTGGGCATTTATCCATTTCATCTAGGTTATACAATTTGTTGGTGTACAATTGTTCATAATAGTCGCTTATAATCATTTTTGTTTCTATAGAACTGGTAGTAATATCTCTGTTTTTATTTCTGACTTTAGTAATGTGAATCCTCTCTCTTTTTTTCTTAGTCCATCTAGCTAAATGTTTGTCAATTTTGTTGCTATTTTCAAAGAACCAACTTTTGGTTTCATTGATTCTCTCTATTGTTTTTTAATTCTCTCTCTTGTTTGCTCTAGTCTTTACTATTATTTTCCTTCTGCTAGTTTTGGGTTTAGTTTGTTCTACTTTTTCTAGTTCCTTAAACTGTATAGTTATGCTGTTGTTTTGAGAGTTTTTTGTTTTTTAACATAAATATTTATAGCTATAAATTTTCACCTTTAGCACTACTTTCTCTGTGTCTCAAAAGCTTTGATATATTGTATTTTTATTTTCATTTGTCTCTAAGTATCTTCTATTTTCCCTTGTGGTTTCTTCATTCATTCATTAGTTGTTTAAAACTGTGTTATTTAATTTTCACAAACTTGTGAATTTTCCAGTTTTACTTTTATTATTGATTTCTAACATCATCCCATTGTGGTCAGAGAAGATATATTTTATAGTATCTATCTTTTTACATTGACTGAGACTTCATTTGTGACCTCAGATATGGTCTGTCCTAGGAAATGTCCCGAGTTCACTTGAGAATAATGTGTATGCTGTTGTCGAGTAGAGTGCTCTGTATATGTCTGTTCAATCTAGTTGCTTTATTGTATTGAGTCCTCTATTTCCTTACTTATCTTCTGTATGGTTGTTCTATCCATTATTGAGAGTGAAATATTGATGTCTCTATTGCTGTAAATATGTCTATTTCTCCCTTCAATTCTATCAGTGTTTGCTTCATATATTTTAATGGTTTGTCATTAGGTGCATAAACTTTTACAATTGTTACATCTTCTTGTGGTATTGAACATTTTATTATTATGTCCTTCTTTGTCCCTTATAACTTTTTAAATTTAAACTATATTTTGTATTTTGAAAAGACTAATATCCAGAATCTACAAGAAATTCAAATCTCAACAAGAGAAAAATAACCCCATTAAAAAGTAGCCAAAGACGTGGACAGATATTTCTCAAAAGAAGACATACAAGCTGCCAACAAATATATGGAAAAATGCTCAACATCACTAATCATCAGAGAAATGCAAATAATAACTACAATGAGATACCATCTCACGCCAGGCAAAATAGCTTTACTAAAAAGTCAAAAACATGAGATGTTGGCAAGGATGGAGAGGAAGGGGAATACTTATACAGTATTAGGGGGAATGTAAATCAGTACAACCTCTATGGAGAACAGTATAGAGATTTCTCAAAGAACAGAAATAGAACTACCATTTGACCTAGCAATACCACTACTATCTACCCAAAGGGGAAAAATATCATTACATAAAAAAGACATCTGCACTCATATGTTTATCTCAGCACTATTTGTAATAGCAAAGTCATGGAATCAACCTGTATTTATCAATGGATGATCAGATAAAGAAAATGTGGTGTATATAGACCATGGAATACCAGACAGCCATAAAAGAGAATGAAATAATGACTTTTGCAGCAACGTGGATGGAGCTGAATGCCATTATCCTAAGTGAAATAACTCAGAAACTCAAATACTGCATAGCCTCACTTATAAGTGGGAGCTAAGCAATGAGTATACACGGACATAAGAGGGAAATAATAGACACTGAGGACTGTAAAAAGGAAGAGAGTAGGAGAGAGTTGAGGGTTGAAATATCACCTATTGAGTACAATGTTCACTATTTGGGTGATGGGTATACTAGAAGCCCAAACCCTACCACTATCCAATATATTCACATAACAAATCTGCACATGTAACCCCCCAAACCTATTTTTAAGTGTATTTTGTCTGATACTAGGAAAATCACTTCTGCTCTGTTTTGGTTGCCATTTTCATGAAATATCTTTTTCTATCATTTCATTTTCCATTTATTTATTTATTTATTGAGCCAGAGTCTCAGTATGTTGCCCAGGCTGGTCTCAAATTCCTAGGCTCAAGTGAGCCTCCTGTGTCAGCTTCCCAGGTGGTTGGGACTACAAACATGCACCACCACACCCAGCCATCCTTTCATTTTCAATCTATTTTTGTCTCTGGATCCAAAGTGAGTCTTGTAGACAGCACATAGTTGGATCATGTGTTTTCATCCATTCTGCCCATCTCTTTTTATTAGAGAGTTTACTCCATTTATGTTTAGAGTGATTATTGATAAGGAAATATTTTCTTCTGTCATTTTGCTCCTATTTTCTCCAGGCCTTTTGGGTTTTTTATTCCTAATTTTCTGCATTACTGTATTATTTTGAGTGTAGTTGAGTTTTTGCAGTGAAATGTTTAAATTTATTTCTCATGTTCTTTCATATATATTCTATAGCAATTTTCTTTGTGGTTACTACAAGGATTACATTTAACATTTTAAAGTTCTAACACTCTAATTTGAATTTATACCAACTTAACTTCAATAATATTCAAAAACTAAGCTCCTTTATATCTTTATGCCCACCCCTTTCAGTTGTTATCACAAAAATGTATCTTTATATATACAGTGTCCAAAACTAATAATTTAAAATAATATATTAGACTTTTAAATTATGAGAAAACAAAATAATCTTTAAAATTTTTTGTAGAGATGGGATCTCACTATGTTGCCCAGGCTGGTCTCAAACTCCTGGCTCAAGTGATCCTCCTACTTTGGCCCCCCAAAGTGCTGAGATTATAGGTATGAACCACTGCACATAGCCTAGAAAGTGTTTTCTCTTCTTCAACTTTTTAGCAAAGTTACAAGCCAAAGTAACAATAATACTAGTTTTTAGACTAATGATATTTGTTGAATGTATTAGTCTCTTAAATCATGTAGAAAAGAAAAAGTGGAGTTATGAACTATTGTTACAATAATGTTAGTTTTTATTATTATACATGTATTTACCTTCATTGAAATCTTTATTTCTTCATATGGCTTCAAGTTACTATCTAGTGTCCTTTCATTTCACTCTGCAGGACTCATTGAGTATTTCTTGCAGAGTAGGTCTATTGATAATTAACTCCCACAGCTTTTGTTTATTTGAGAATGTCTTAATTCCCCTCACTCCTGTAAAACAGTTTTGCCAGATAGAGGAGTTTGGTTGATAGGTTTTTTTCTTTTAGCCCTTCGAATTTATCAGCCTACTGCCTTCTGGCCTCCAAAGTTTTCAATGAAAATATTATGGAGGATCCTTTTTAGTGATGAGTAGCTTCTCTCTTGCTGCTTTCAAGATTCTGTCTTTGACTTTGCCTTCTGAAAGTTTAATTATAATGTGTCTCAGCGTGAGTCTCTCTTTTTAGCAATTGGTAATTGCAATATTGCCCAGACTGGAGTGCAGTGCCTATTAATAGGCATAATCATAGCATGGTGCAGCCTTGAACTCCTGGCCTCACGTAATCCTCCTACCTCAGCCTCTCAAGTAGCTGGGACTACAAGCATATGACATTGTGCCAGGCTCTTCAATGCGGGTCTCTTGGAGCTCATCTTACTAGGAGATTGGTGAGCTTCGTGGATATATATGTTCCTATTTTTCATCAAGTTTGAGAAGTTTTCAGTCATTATATTTTCAATTATTCTCTTTGCCCCTTTCTCTCTCCTTCTTTTGGAATTTCCATAATGCATATGTTGGTCCATTTGATGGTGTCCCAGAATTCCCTAGGCTCTGTTCATTTTTCTTCAATCTTTTTCTTTCTGTTACTCAGACTCAATAGTTTCCATTATCCTATCTTTAAGTTCATTGATTCCTGTTTATTCAAATCTGCCTCTGAATCCCTCTAGCGAATTGTTCATTTCAGTGATGGTACTCTTCAGCTCCAGAATTTCTTTTTGGTTTCTTTTAGGTTTTCTATCATACATCATTCAATTGACTTTGTCCATCTCTTCTTTTAGTTTTTGAGTATCTTTAAGGCAGTTGCTTAAAAGCCCTTGTTTAAAAATCTGTCATCAGGTCTTTTTCAGGAATATTTTCTCTGATTTCTTTTTTCCTTCGACTGGGCCATACCTTTTTGTTTCTTTGTATGCCTTATGATTTTTGTTAAAAACTGGACATTTTAATTTAATAATGCAGCAACCCTGGAAGTCAGACTTTTCCCCTCTTCTAGTGTTTGCTATATTTTACTTTTTTTTTTTTTTTTATTGTTGTCAGCTGTCTCTTTGCCAAGGATAAATTTGAGGTATAAACTTAAGGTCTTTTTGGGTTTTGTTCTGAGCCTGTACTTTTCCTTGGGCATTTACACTTTCTAATTTCTCCCATGTGTATATAGTTGCTTTTGAATGCGCTAGTCTTTAGTGTCTGTCTCCCAAAAGGAGAGAATAGAAAATTTAAGTGGGGAAGAATGCCAACCTTTTAAGTCCCCAAGAACTCATTTCAGCTGTGGAGGCGGGCCTTACAATGGGAAGGGGTATATCAACAATGCCTGCCTGCTTCTTTTTCTGCATCTCTGTGATCACAAGCAGAGCACAGATACTTGGAGGATGGGGTTATTTTTGCCTACCCTGACTCCCACAGGCTGTGTACAAGCTGCTCCCAGAACACATGGACAGCTACCTGCCACAGGATGGGTATCTGCTATAGTGCTAAGAGTTGAAATTGACCAAAATTAACCATAGCTTACTATCAAAACATTCCTCAGGAATTTACAATCCTTCAAGAGGCTCCAGAGTTCCAAAATAATTACATTAGACAGATTCTGCCAGGGCAATTGTTGCCTAGGTAGGGAGCAAGTTATTAGTGCTTCCTACTCTACCATCTTCACAGGATCCTCTCTAAAATTGCTAATATTTTGCTTAGGATTTTTGCATTTAGATATGTGAACCTAAAAAAAAACTGAGGCAAAATTAATATAGAATGTATTTGAGCCAAAGTTGAGAACTACAGCCCTAGACACCCTTCCAAGTTGCCTGGGGGAGTGCTCTGTTCCACCTTTGTTACCGCCAAGTGAAGTTTTGAGAAGAGGGCCACCATCCTGCAGGTTTTTAAGGGCAAAATCAGACAGAGAATGAGCTGATACAAAGTTATTTGAATTCTCATTAGTTTGCAGAAGTAACATTGGTTAGTGATTAGCTATACATTGTTGAACTATAGGGTATGAGCTATGGTGTCCAGCATATGGCATTAGGTATTTCTTCACAGTAGTGTTGTAATAACTTACCCTGGGCTAGCATTATTGACTTTATTTTAGCTGTAAACTTTAACCTGGCTTTTCCCTCCCTACTACAGCCCCTTTAAGTGTATAACTGGGTTATGCTGCACTTAGAAGTGTTGAAGCGTTCTGTTCCTAACACTTGGAACCATTGAAACCGCATTCTGTTTGACATACCCCCACCACTGTAAGAAAAAAAATTCCTTTTAATTATTGTGTAGAAGGACTCTGAATACCCTCGTCTTGGTCACACCTGTGCCCGCAGCCCCTTCCTTTAACCTGCTTTTTTGCTTTTGTAAAATTCCGCTTTAGCTAGGCTTCCCCTTCCCTACCTAAATAAAAGTATAAAAAATAATTAAGCCCCTTCCTCAGGCTGAGAAAAATTTTGAGCGTTAGCCGTCTCTCGGTTGCTAATTTTTTTTTTTTTAAACACTTAATTTGAAACTCAGTGTGTGGCGCATTCCTTCTGACTCGCTCATTTACAACACCTGGAGGCCCCAGCGAGCTATTTGCCACCAGGTGCAGACCAGGCTCATTCCGGGCTCCGCCGGGGGAGGACACGGACTATAGTGGAGGCTTCCCTTGACGTTCCAGGGCCCCATAGACCACCCTTTGCCGGAGGAGAGCGGATTGACTCCCGGCGCGCTCTACCAAATTATTCCTCAGAGTCCCTGGTCCTGCTCCGCAGAGAAGGTAAGTCAGGCCTGATCTAGTTATTCCTGGAAGTTACAGGGAACATCCAATTACCGGGACGCCAGAATTGACTACGATGATTCCTGTGACTTTGGGCTCTGGGTGCCCCAGAGTCCCTGGTCCTGGTTCTGGGTTTTGGACTCTGGAAGAGTCCTCGTTCTGGTTTTAAACTCTGGAAGAGACTCGGTTCTGGTTTTAAACTCTGGAAGAGTCCTGGTTCTGGTTTTAAACTCTGGAAGGGTCGTGGTTCTGGTTTTAAACTCTGGAAGGGTCCCGGTTCTGGTTTTAAACTCTGGAAGGGTCCTGGTTCTGGTTTTTGGACTCTGGGTGCCCCAGAGTCCATGGTCCTGGTTCTGGTTTTGGGCTGGTTTTGGATTCTAGAAGAGTCCTGGTTCCGGTTTTTGGAGTCTGGAATCCTGGTTCTGGCTTTTGGACTCTGGGTGCCCCAGAGTCCCTGGTCCTGGTTCTGTCTTTGAACTCTGGGGGTCTAGAGTTCCTGGTTCTTCTGCTTCTGGACTCCCGGTGCCTGGGGTCCTGGTTCTGTCCTTCCGTCTAATCTAGAGGGATTCAGCCCTGACAAGGGCACCCCTCTGGACTCTGTTGCCACTCCAGGACGCTGAAGGACAGGGTCCCTTAAAACTCAGTGTGTAACACGTTCCTTCTAACTCGCTCGATGACAGCAGTGTGAGAACGGACTCATACAGGGGGCTTGGATTTCTCAGAAAAAGTCATTTTTTCCTCAGGTTCATAAATGCTCATTTTTCTTTCTCATAAATTTGGATATGGGTATATTGTCTTCCTAAAATGAGTTGAAGCCTCTTCCTTCTTTTTTTCTTTTTGTGGGGGTTGTGAGGGGAAGGGCCTCAGCCTCTTCCTAGGCTGGTCCCCAAATCCTGATCTCAGGCAATCTTTCCTTGTCCTCCCAAACTGCTGGGATTACAGGCATGAGCCACCATGTCTGGCCCCTTCTTTTTCTAATCTCTGGAAGACTTTGTGAAATTGGTATTATTTCCTCTTTAAATATTTGGTAGAGTTTGGCAATAAAGACATTTGTACCTGGAAGTTTTTTGGTATATGTGAGAAATTTAAATCATGGCATAAATATATTTTATAATTATAGGACAATTCAGAATTTCTTTCAGGTTATCTGTTGGTTAGTTGCATTTTTCTTGAAATGTGTCCATTCCCTCTAATTATTCATTTTTACTGGAATGTTAATAATATCCTTATTATATTTTCAATGACTTCATGTTTTATATTATTAATCTCTTTTTAATTTCTGATGTTATTTAGGTGTGCACACTTGCTCTCCCCTCAGCCTTCCTCTTGCTCTCCCTCCTTGCTTCAATCGGTCTTTCTAGACACTTTAGAGGAATAGAGGGCTTATTGTACCTTGAAATTGTTTCCATTTTTATTTTATGCATTTTGAAGCCATGCAATTATATGAATACTTTAGATTTATTATATATTCCTAGTGAATTCAACTTTTTATTTGATGAATTGTCCCTTAGTAAGGATTTTTGCTTTAAATATAATTTTTCTTGATATGAATATAACTATACCCATTTTACTTTATTTGAGATGGAGTCTTGCTGTGTTGTCCAGGCTGGAGTGCAGTGGTGTGATCTCAGCTCACTGCAACCTCTGCCTCCTGTGTTCAAGTGATTCTCCTGCCTTAGCCTCCCTAGTAGCTGGGACTACAGGCACCCACCACCACATCCGGCTAATTTTTGTATTTTTTAGTAGAGGTGGGGGTTTCAACATGTTGGCCAGGCTGGTCTCGAATTCCTGACCTCAAATGATCTGCCCACCTCAGCCTCCCAAAGTCCTGGGATTACGGGTGTGAGCCACCGTGCCCAGCCTATTTTATTTTACTTTATTTTTCAAGATGGAATCTCACTTTGTCCCCCAGGCTGGAGAGCAGTGGCATGATCTCGGCTCACTGCAACCTCTGCCTCCTGGGTTCAAGCGATTCTCCTTCCTCAGGCTTCTGAGTAGCTGGGATTACAGGTGTCCATCACCATGCCTGGCTAATTTTTGTATTTTCGGTAAAGATGGGGTTTTACCACGTTGGCCAGGCTGGTCTTGAACTCTTGACCTCAGGTGATCAACCTTCCTTGGCCTCCCAAAGTTCTGGGATTACAGGCATGAGCCACCACACCCAGCCCCCTTTTTATTTTTGTTAGTGTTTGCATGAAATTTTTTTTTCTATCATAACCTTTCTGTATATTTATGTAGCTTGGTTTTAAACTGTGTTCGTTTTGTTTTGTTTCATTTCGTATTTTGAGACAGGGCCTCATTCTGCTGCCCGAGCTGGAGTGCAATGGCATGATCATGGCCCACTGCAGCCTCAACTTTCCAGGCTCAGGTGATCCTCCCACCTCAGCCTCCCTGGTAACTGGGACTATAGGCATGCACTACTATATATTTTTTTTGTGGAGGTGGGGTGTTGCTATGTTGTCCAGGCTTGGTCTTGAACTCCTAGGCTCAAACGATCTGCCTGCCTTCACCTGCCAAAGTGCTGGGATTACAGGCATGAGTCACCATGCCCAGCCCAAACTGCATTTTCAAACTTTGTTTTCTTTCCTCCTTTCTCTCCAACCTCAAGATATAACTTTGAGACAAACTGCATATGTGTTTCTTTTCATTTTGAAATACAGCCTTGGAATGTGCTGTGGACCTCCACTCCTTTCCCCTCCCCCCCATTTTATACTCATGCCCTATGTACATTTATTTACCTAGCTGCTTGTTAAGCAAAAACTATACTCACTTATCTGGTCATATATTTCTTTAGAAGTTTCAAGGGCTGGATCCTGATATGGACCAGACACCTCCAGAATTTTCTCTCCAACAGAAGATTACATCAAGGCCAGAACCCTCTCCTAGCTAGAAACTGACTGCAAGATGGACTGCAGTTAATTTGTAACCTGATTGGGCCCATAATGGTGCCAGTACCTTCACCAGACCGAACAATAATTTAAGAGAAGCTACTGAAGCAGGTTGCCTCAGACACCTCCTAGACCCCTGTCTCTTCTGCATTTCCAATCCTCTCTTTAAAAACCCCTGCATTCCCTCCACAAATTGAAGAGTGGAAATTTCTGGAAATGATTTCACCTACTCTTCCCCTTGCTAGCATGGATAATAAAATCTCGCTCTCTTTTCATCACACCTCACTCTTATTATTATGACTTCTTTCTACAAGTGGCAAGCAGCTGGACCCCTTGACAGTTACATTTATAGTTTAGATGTGACTCATAAAGATTGCATTTTTCTAATATAGCTATTCCAGGTTTATTTGTGTTAGTATTTGTTTTCTACATCTTTTTCCTCCCTTTTTTACTTTCATCCTCTCTTTCATCCTCATCTATTCTTATAGTTTAGACTAGTTTTTTTGTTTGTTTGTTTTGTTTTTTGAGATGGATTCTCGCTCTGTCTCACAGGATGGAGTGCACTGGCGCGATCTTGGCTCACTGCAACCTCCACCTCCCAGGTTCAAGCGATTTTCCTGCCTCAGCCTCCTGAGTAGTTGGAATTACAGGTGTGTGCCACCACACCCAGCTGATTTTTGTATTCTCAGTAGAGACAGCGTTTTACCATGTTAGCCAGCCTTGACCACCTGGGTTAAAGTGATCATCCCACTTCACAGGCATGCACCACCATACCCCGTTAATTTTTGTATTTTTTGTAGAAACAAGGTCTTACTATGTTGTCCAGGCTGGTTTCTAATTCCGGGGCTCAAGCAATCTGCATGCCTTGGTTTCCCAAAGTGTTGGGATTACAGGTGCGAGCCACCGAGCACAGCCCCAGATGATTTTTTAATACACAAAAACAGGCCAGGCACGGTGGCTCATGCCTGTAATTCCAGCACTTTGGGAGGCCAAGGCAGGTGGATCATTTGAGGTCAGGAGTTTGAGACCAGCCTGGCCAACATGGTGAAACCTCATCTCTACTAAAAATACAAAAATTAGCTGGGCATGGTAGTGGGTGCCTATAATCCCAGTGACTCAGGAGGCTGAGGCAGGAGAATCACTTGAACCTGGGAGGTGGAGGTTTCAGTGAGCTGCGATTACACCACTGCACTCCAGCCTAGAGTGAGACTCCATCTCAAAAAGAAGAAGAAGAAGAAGAAAACTAGATGTGAAAAATAAGATGGTTAATATGACAAAAGCTATAAATATATAATTGCTATTCTTCATTAAGCTTAAATTAAAAGACACAAAAATATACAAAGCAATAATTAACAATACATTGTTGGATTTGTAAAATGTATAGATGTAATATATATAATCATGCTATCATAAAAAGGTGGAAACAAAGTATAGCTATGTAAGAGTAATATTTCTCTATCATTGAAAAAATAATGAAAGTAGTCAGGAAAATTTAGTGTAAATTTGAAGCTGATAAGTTGTATATGGGAAGCCCTAGAGCAACCACCAAGGAAATAACATTAAAAATATAGTAAAAAGAGGTGGGGCATGGTGGTTCACACCTGTAATCCCAGCACTTTGGGAGGCCAAGGTGGGCAGATCACAAAGTCAGGAGTTCGAGACCATCCTGATCAACATAGTGAGACCTCGTCTTTAAAAATAAAAAATATATAAGAATATAAAATATATATAGTTTTAAAAAAATTGGCCATGCATAGTGACTCATGCCTGTAATCCCAGCACTTTGGGAGGCCAAGGCAGGAGGATTGCTTGAGCCTAGGAGTTCAAGACCAGCCTGGACAATATAGTGAGACCTAGTATCTACAAAGAATTAAAAAATTAGTTGGGCGTGGTGGTGCATACCTGTGGTGGTGGCACAAACCTGTGGTCCCAGCTCCTTGGGAGGCTGAAATGGGAGGATCGCTTAAGCTCAGGAGATTGAGGCTACAGTGAGCCATGATTGCACCACTGCACTCCAGCCTGGGTGACAGAGCAAGACCCTGTCTCAAAAAAAAATTACTAAAAAAATTGAAATGCTACTTTAGAAAGTATTCACTTAATGCAAAAAAAAAAAAAAAAAAAAGGCAGCAGAAGAGGAATAAAGACAAAAAACAGGAGACACGTAGAAAATAGTTAAATGGTTGTTGTAAACCCAACTATATTAATAATAACATTAAATGTGAGTGGATTAAACAATACAATCAAAATCCAAAGATTATAGGCTGAGGTGGGTAGATTGCTTGAGCCCAAGAATTCAAGACCAACCTAGGCCACATGACAAAACCCCATCTCTTAAAAAAAAAAAATCCAAAGATTACTGGCCTTCATTTAATTTAAAAATTAAGTCCAACTATATGCTCTCTACAGGAGAAACACTAGATTTAAAGATAGAACTAGATTAAAAATAAAAGGACAGAAGGAGATATATTACATAAACATCGATCAGAGAAAGCTGGAGTGGTCATACTAATATCAGACAATATAGACTTTAAAACAAAAATGTTATTGGAGATAAGATCATTCAATAATGATAAAAGACTGAATCCATCTGCAACACATACCAGTTATAAACATATATATAGCTAAAAGCAGAATACCAAAACACATGAAACAAAAATGGACAGAAATGAATGGAGAAAGAGACAATGTAATCATGATAGGTGGAGATTTCAGACCTCATTTTCAATAATAGTTAGAACAACTAGGCAGAAAATCAACATGCAAACAGATTTGAACAACACTACAAACCAACTAGACCTAACAGACATACATCAAGCACTCCACCCAGCAACAGCAGAATATACATTCTTCTCAATGTCATAGAGAATGACATTTATGTCTTTCTATGAATTTGTACATTTCATCTATCTAAGTTATTGGCATGTAATTATACATAATATTCTTTTATAATTTTGAAAATTTTTGTACAAATGTACAAATTCCTAGAAAGACATAAATCTCCAGGATAGACTAAGCTAGGTTATAAACGAAACCTCAATAAATTTTAAAGGATATAAATAATACAAAACGTATTTTCCAACCACATGAAATAAAATTAAAAATAAATAACAGAAAAATTTGGGAAACTCACAAATATGTGGAAATTGAATAACACACTCTAAAACAATGAATGGGTCAAAGAAGAAATAAAAAGTAAATATTTTTTGATAAATTAAAATGAATACACAGCATTGTTTAGAAGGAATACACAGCATTGCTTAGAAGGAAATGCATTGCTGTAAAGTACTCTACATTAGGCAAAAAGAAAGATCACATATCTACAACCTAACCTTCCACCTTAAGACACTAGAAAAACATGAGTAAACTAAACACAAAGCAAGCAGAAGAAAGGAAATAATAAAGATTAGGTTGGAAATTAACAACAAAGAGAATTTTAAAATAGAGAAAATAAATGAACTCAAAACTTTATTATTTGAAAAGATCAACAAAATTGGCAAACATTAGCTAGATTTACTAATTAAATGTGAAGACTCAAATTACTAGAACCAGAAATAAGAGTAAAGATACTACTGCCCTTACATAAAAAATTTCAAAATTAAAAAGAAATATGATGTAAAAAAAAATAAATAAAATGAAAAGAAATATGTATAATTATCTGTCAATAAATTAGATGAAATGTACAAATTCATAGAAAGACACAAATTACCAAAATCGACTAAAGAAAAAATAGAAATCATAATAGTTCTATAACAAGTGAAGAAATTGAATTTAGTAATTTTAAACACTACTCTGAAACGCCCAGTCCCAGACAACTCATCATAGAATTCTACCAAACATTTAAAGAATTAATATCAATTCTTCAAACTTTTCCAAAGAGAGGGCAGAATGCTTCCCAACTTACTCTGAGACCAGTATTACCCTGATACTAAAACTAGACAAACGCATTGCAAGAAAACTATGACCAATATTTCTTATCAATATGGGTGCAAAAGTTGTCAACAAAATACTATCAAACTGAATCCAGCAACATATAAAAAGAATTGTATGACATAACTGAGTAGAATTTGTACTAGGAATGCAAGAATAGTTTAACATCTGAACACTAATTAATGTAATACCCTACATCGACAGAATAAAAAACAAAATGGGCCAGGCGTGGTGGCTCATGCCTGTAATCCCAGCACTTTGGGAGGCCAAGGCAGGCACATCATGAAGTCGGGAGATCAAGACCATCCTGGCCAACATGGAGAAACCCCGTCTCTACTAAAAATACAAAACTTAGCTGGGCATGGTGGCTCGTGCCTGTAGTCCCAGCTACTCGGGGGGAGAATCTCTTCTTGCCTCAGCAGGAGAATCACTTGAACCTGGGAGGTAGAGGTTGCAGTGAGCCGAGATCATGCCACTGCACTCCAGCCTGGCAACAGCAAAACTGTCTCAAAAAAAAAAAAAAATCATGGAATCATCTCAACAGATGCAGAAAATCATTTGGCAAAATCCAACATCCTTTCATGATAAAACAGTCTCCAAGAAAAAAACAACCTCATCAAAAAGTAGGTGAAGAATATGAACAGACACTTCTCAAAAGAAGACATTTATGTGGCCAATAAACATGAAAAACTCATCATCACTGGTCATTAGAGAAATGCAAGTCAAAACCACAGTGAGATACCATCAAAAGGCGATCATTAAAAAGTCAGGAAACAACAGATGCTGGAGAGGATGTGGAGAAATAGGAATGCTTTTACACCGTTGATGGGAGTGTAAATTAGTTCAACCATTGTGGAAGACAGTGGGGCGATTTCTCAAGGATCTAGAACCAGAAATACCATTTGACCCAGCAATCCCATTATTGGGTATATACCCAAAGGATTATAAGTCATTCTATTATAAAGACACATGCACACATATGTTTATTGCAGCACTGTTCACAATAGCAAAGACTTGGAACCAACCCAAATACCCATCAATGAAAGAAAATGTGGCACATATACACCATGGAATACTATGCAGCCATAAAAAAGGAGGAGTTCATGTCCTCTGCAGGCACATGGATGAAGCTGGAAACCATCATTCTCAGCAAACTAATAACGGAAGATAAAACCAAACACCACATGTTCTCACTCATAAGTGGGAGTTGAACAATGAGAACACATGGACCCAGGGAGGGGAATATCACACACTAAAACCTATCAAGGAGTGGGGGGCTAGGGGAGGGATAGCATTAGGAGGAATACCTAATGTAGATGACGGGTTGATGGGTACAGCAAACCACCATGGTGTATACCTATGTAGCAAACCTGCACATTCTGCATATGTATCCCAGAACTTAAAGTATAATTAAAAAATAATAATAAATAAAATTTATTAAGCTTGTCAAAAAATAAAACAATCTCCAGCCTGAACGATATAGCGAGACCCCCATCTCTACAAAAAATAAAATATTAGCCAGCGTGGTGGTGCATTCCTGTGGTCACAGCTACTCAGGAGGCTAAGGCAGGAGGATTGCTTGAGCCCAGGAGTTTGAGGCTGCAGTAAGTTATGATCATGCCACTGAACTCCAGCCTGGGCAACAGTGAGACCCCATCTCTAAAAGTAAAATACATTTTTAAAACACTCGATAAGCTAGGACTAGATAGGGACTTCTTCAATCTGATAAAACTGCACAGCTAACATTATAGTTAATGGTGAAAGGCCAGATACTTTTCCCCTAAGATCAGGAACAAGACAAAAATGTCCACTCTCACCAGTTCCACTTAATGTTGTACTGAAAGTTCTAACCAGGGCTATCAGGCAAGAAAAAGAAGTTATCCAGATTGGGAAAGCAAAAAACCCCGCAAAACTGTGTCTATAGACAGATGACATAATCTTACATATGGAAACTCCAATGGGATCCTCTAAAAAACTGTTGGAACTAATAAATGAGTTCAGCAAATTTGTAGGAAATAAGACCAGTAGGCCAAGTTTTTATACACTTGCCGTGAACAATCTGAAATGAAATTAAGAAAATTTTGGCCAGGTGCAATGGTTCATGCCTGTAGTCCCAGCACTTTGGGAGGTGGAAGTGGGTGGGTTGCTTGAGTCCGGGACTTCAGTACCAGCCTGTGCAACATAGTGAAACCCTAACTCTACCAAAAAAAAAAAAAAAAATCCCCAGGCATGCATGGTGGTGCATACCTACTAATCCAGGCTACTCAGGAGGCTGAGGAGGGCGGATAACCTGAGCTCAAGATGTCAAGGCTGAAGTGAGCTGTGATTACACCACTGCACTCCAACCTGGGTGACAGAGTGAGACACTATCAATAATGAAATAAAATTTTATTTATAATTAATCAAAAAGAATAGTATAATAATATATTTCACAAAAGCACAAAACTTATACTTTGAAGACTATAAAACTGTTGACAAAACTTAAACAGAAAAAAATGGATCAGAAGACTTAATATTGTTTCGATGGCAATATTCCCCATATTGATATACAGATTCAACACAATCCATTTCAAAATAACAGCTGACTTTACTGTAGACATTGACAGGTGAATTTAAAAATTCACATGGGATTGCAAGTAAGCTAGAATAGCCAAAAATATCTTGAAAAAAGAAGGGCAAAGTAGGAAGACTCACATTTCCTGATTTCGAAACTTACTAAAAGCAACAGTAATCAAGACAGCGTGGTTCTGGGATAAGGATACACATATAGATCAATGGAATAGAATAGAAAATCCAAAAATAAACCCAAATGTTTATAGTCAACTGATTTTTGACAATGGTTCCAAGACTATTCAATGTGGAAAATATTATTTTCTACAAATTGTACTGGGACAACTGAATAGCCACATGCAAAAGAATGAAGTTTTACCTTTATCTCACACCATATAGAAAAATCAACGCAAAATTGATCAAAGACCTTAATGGAAGAGCCCTTTGTCAACTACCTTTTGCAATAGAAATGTCCCATTTTGCAAGTTTATCGCACTGCCTCCAGACCATAGAAGTTTGGGAGCCTTGAGGGCTCTTTTAATTTTGAACTCTGCCCTTTTTAGCCCAAGGGATCATCTTCCCACCAATATAATCCTTTCTAAAAACTTGATGGGGTTCCTAGGAAACTTGTTTGGGTTCATTCTACTAGTCAAAAGCCATACTCACCAATCTCTTCTAGACAGGCCATTCCTAGCTTGGACTGTGGGTGAGGAGGCTGCAGGGTGTTCTTAAGATTCTTTAAAGTCTTTTTTTTTCTAGTTGAAAGAGTCTATAAGGAATTGATGAAAGTCTTAATGAAGGGTCTCTCAGCAACCGATTATTAAGATTATCTTTACTCTGAGGTCTTTATTTTTGCCTGTTTTTGTTTTTAGTTCGAGAACATTTTGCCATCTGAATAAGATGGGAAAGAGAAACTGTTTGGGGATTTTTTTTCAATTAAAAAAATTTTTGGTAGAAATGGGGTCTCACTATGTTGCTCAGGCTTGTCTTGAACTCCTGGCCTCAAGCCATCCTCTGACCTCGGCCTTCCAAACTGTTGAGATTAGAGGCGTGAGCCTTCACACCTGGCCCAGTTTTAGTTTTAATACTAGCAAGACCTGGCTACTTTATGTTCCCTCTAACTTCTGCCTGCTGAATAGTTTCTTTTTTATTTCATCTTTTTTTTTAGCCATATCCCTAGTGTAGCTATATCTCGAGTGTGTATCTAATGTAGCCATATCTCTTAGTCTAGGCAGCCAAATAAACCACTTGGCACCTTCAACATTCTGCTTGAAAATCTTCTTTGTCAGATGTACTGGTTCATTAGGTACATTCTATTTTTGATGCTACCAAAATCAACAGTTTCATGAAACTTATCACCCCGTAATGTGTCATATCTTCTGCAGCTCCAATAACACTCTCTTCATTGTCCTTCAAGCTTTCACTATCCGTTTCTTCACGGCCCTTCCAGCTTCTGCCCACTGCCCAGTACCAATGTCAATGCCACATGTTTTTTGTTACAAAAGAACTCCCGACTTCCAAGTGACAGATTCATTTCTTGTTATCTACTGCTGTGTACAAAACTGCTCCAAAACTTTCCAATGGCTTTAAACAACAGGTATTTTATTATAATATATCTCACGATTTCAGAGGTCAGAAATCCAAACAGGGCTCCATTGGGGTGTAACAAAGGTTACTCTGTGGTGGTATTGAGCTGGCATCTGGGCTTGTCTAAGCTGGTCACTCACACGTCTGGCACTTTGATGGAGAAGGCTGGGCTCAGCTGGGCGCTTCAACTGGAGTGTCTATACATGGCTTCTCTAGTGTCACAGCCTCAAGGTAGCCAGACTTCTTATGTGGCAGCTCAGGGATCCCAGATAGCTGTGCCAAAGGTGCAAGGCCTCTTATGATTGATCTAAGCTCAGAAGTCCCAGTATCTGCTGCATTCTAATGGTCAAACCTGACACTAAGGCCACCTGGACTCAGGGGAAAGAGAATTAAAATCATCTCTTACTGAGGAAATAGAGTTGGTGGCCCTATTTTAACATCTGGATGGATGCATAATTGCCATACAATAAACACATTTATAGTGTAAAATTTGGTTAAGTTTTGACATGCGTATATCCATGAATCCATCACCACTATCATGATAATAAACAGGTTTGTCGTCCCCTACAGTTTTCTCATGTCCCTTTGTAACCTTCCCTTCTTCCCTTCATGTGGGTCTCCCAGTTCCATCACCATCCCCTGACCTGTTGTTGTTCTGTCGTTACAGATTATTTTGCATCTTCTAGAATTTTATAGATGGAACTGTACAACACATACATTTTGTCTGTTTTATTTGGCATATTTTGAGATTATTCTGTGTTGTAACATGTAAATAATAATTCATTCCTTTTATTGCTGAGTAGTAGTGCCTTGTACGGACCAGTTTTCCCCCTCATTTACCCATTAATGGGCATTTGGGTTATTTCTAGTTTTGGAGTATTCCCAATAGAGCTACTAAGAACATTGGTACACAAGTCTTTTGCATAGTCTGCCATATGAAACAACTATTCCATTCATTATATCCCAAGAGAAATAAAAGCATATATCATAAAGCATATATATCATATGCTTTTATTTCTCTTGGTAGAATATAATGAATGGAATAGTTGTTTTATATGGTAGGTACCTATTGAACATTTTGTGAAACCACCAAACTGATTTCCAATGTGGTTTTACCATTTCACATTCCCACCAGCAGTGTATTAGAGTTCCAGTTGCTTCACATCCTCACCAACATTTGCTATAGTTAATCTTGTTCATTTTACCTATTTTTAGGTGTTTTGTTATCTTGTTGCATTTTAATTTAATTTGCATTTTAATTTGCATCTCCTTATGATGTTAAACATCTTTTCATGTGCTTTTTTGCCTTCCGTATATCTTCTTTGGTGACGTGGTTGTTCAAATCTTCTGCCCCTTTTCTTATTGAGATGTTTTTTATAGAGTGTTGGGAGTTTTCTGTGTATTCAGGATGCAAGTGCTTTATCACATATACAGTTGAAAATATTTTCTTATAACCTGTGGCCTTTTGTGTGTGTGTGTGTGTGTGTGTGTGCGCGCGCGCGCGCGCGCACAAGCACATATATATTTTCAGAGACAGGGTCTCACTATGTTGCCCAGGTTGAAGTGCAGTGGCTATCCACAGGTGAGACTATATCACATTGCAGCCTCCTCAAAATCCTGGGTCTAAGTGATCCTCCTGCCTAAACCTCTCATAGCTAGAACTATAAACATGCACCACTGCACTTGGCCTCTTTCCTACTATGTCTTTGATGTATTTTAGTGTGAATGCGGTTCCATTTATTTATTTTATAGATCATGCTTTTTGTGTCATATCTCAGAAATCTTTGTCTACCTCGAGGTCACAAAGTTTTCTCCTATTTTTTCTTTTAGTTTTATAGTTTTAGGTCTTATAGTTAGGTCTCTGATCTATTCATAATTATTCTTATTTGGTGTGACATGAATAAAAGTTTCTTTTTATGCATACAGATAGCTAAATATTCCTATGGCATTTATTAAAAAGACTATTCTTTCCCCATTAAATTGCCTTGGTACCTTTATTGAAAATCAGCTGTCCACATATTTGTTTGTGATCTAAAAATTGTGGTCTCTCTATTCTGTTCCATTGATCTATTTTTACAGCAGTACAACACTGTCTTCATTATTGTAGCCATATAATTCTTGAGATCAGGTAGTCAGACTTTCAACTTTGTTCTTTTTCAAAGTTGTTTTGGTTATTCTAAGTCTTTGCATGTCCATATGAATTTAAGAATTAATTTGTCAGTATCTATAAAAAAAACTGGTGGGATTTTGATTGGGATAGAATTGAATCTCAAGATCAATTTGGGGGGTATTTACATCTTAACAGTATTAAATTTTGTACCAATAAACTTGGCATATATCTTTATTTCTTTAGGTGTTTCATATCTTTAAGCAGTATTATGTTGTTTTCAATGTACAGGTCTTCTGCACCTTTTGTCAGATTTTTCTTCAGATAAAAGTCAATTGACCATAATCCAAAGGATTGTTTTTTGATTCTCAATTATGTTCCATTAACCTACATACTCATCCTTATGCCACTATCCCCATTATTTTGATAACTATCGCTTTATGTAAAGCTTTAAAATTGGGTCTGTTTTCTTCCAATTTTGTCCCTTTTTAAAAATTTTTATTTTTAAGACAGAGTCTTGTCTTGTTGTCCAGGCTGGAGTGTGGCGGCACAATCACGGCTCACTGAAGCCTCAGCTTCCCAGGCTCAAGCAATCCTCCCACCTCAGACTCTCTAGTAGCTGGGATTAAAGGCGTGCACCACCATATCCAGCTAACTTTTGTATTTTCTTTAGAGACAGGGTTTTTCCATCTTGCCCAGGGTGGTCTCAAACTCCTAGCCTCAAGCAATCCACCTGTCTTGGCTTCCCAAAGTTCTGGCATTACAAGCGTGAGTCAACCTGTCATTCTTTTTTAAATTGTTTAGGTATTCTCATTTATTTGCATTTGCATATATGTCTTAGGACAAACTTGTCAATTTTTTAAGATACAGCCTGCTGAGATTTTCCTAAGGATTATATTGAATCTGTAGAACAGTTTGATATTGTCATGTTAATGATATTGATTATTCCAGTCCATGAACATTGAATGTCTTTCCATTTATTTAGATCTTCTCTAACTTTTCTCAGTAATGTTTTATGATTTCCATTATATGAGTCTTGAGTTTATTTTGCCAAACTTTTCCTAAGCATTTAATTTTGGGGAACACTATTGTTAAAGAATTGTTTTCTTTCATTTTTTGATTATTTCTTGCCAATATATAAAAATAGAACTAATTCTTCTATATTGTTTTTGTATTCTGTAGTTTTACTGAACTTGGTTATTCTAGTGGAGTTTTTTTTGTTTTGTTTTGTTTTTTGTTTTTGTTTTTTTGAGACCGAGTCTCTCTCTATCGCCAGGCTGGAGTGCAATGGCATGATCTCAGCTCACTGCAACCTCCACCTCCTGGGATTAAGTGATTCTCCTGCCTCAGTCTCCCTGAGTAGCTGGGACTATAAGCTCATACCACCATGCCCAGCTAATTTTTGTATTTTTAGTAGAGATGGGGTTTCACCATGTTGGCCAGGATGGTCACAATCTCCTGACCTCATGGGCCGCCCACCTCAGCCTCCCAAAGTTCTGTGAATACAGGCATGAGCCACTGCACCTGGCCTAGTGGAATTTTTTAATAGATTACTTGGAACATTCTATATTCAGGATTATATTATCTACAAATAAACACAATTTTTCTTCTCCCTTTCCAATCTAGATGCTTTGTTTGTTTGTTTCAATGTACTTGCTACAGCCTTCAGAACAATGTTAAATAGAGATGGCAATTGCATACATCCTGCCTTGTTTCAGATCTTAAGGGGAAAGCAATTATTTCACTAGTAAGTATAAAGTTGGGTGTAGATTTTTCATAAATGCCCTACATATTAGGACATTGAAAAAAAATGCACTCATGGATTAAAGAATAAATGATAAAAATTAGAATATACACAGAACTTAGTACTAAAACCACTATATTTCAAAACTTGTGGGATGCAGGTTAAATGGAATTTGAAAAATTTGTCTTAAATGCCTATATTTAAAAAGAAGAATGACAGGCCAGCATGGTGGCTCATGCCTGTAATCCCAGCACTTTGGGAGGCCAAGGTGGGAGGATCACTTGAGCTCAGGAGTGCAAGACCAGCCTGGGCAACATAGGGAGACCTCGTCTCTACAAAAATTAAAAACAGCCTTCTGAAGATGAGTCTTATTGAGAGCATTTGGCTTTGTAGATGAAACTCTGTCATAGAGAGGGTCTTCTCTCCTTGGTTGGATGGTTGGTTAGTTGGCAAGCATTACTTGAGCAGCAACGAAAAATTTAAGAGAAATATCCACAATTTGGTCTTGGGGGATCTTAAAAATTCTAAGTAATGAAACAGTCACTCACCAAGTATATATTCACAGTTTTCCATATGCTTAGCTTTATGTTCTCCCTGCCAAGAATTTAGCCAGGTGTGGTGGCATCCGCCTGTAGTCCCAGATCCTCAGGAAACTGAGGCAGGAGGATCGCTTGAGGCCAGGAGGTTGAGACTGCACTGAGCCATGTGCATGCCACTGTGCTCCAGCCTTGGTGACAGAGTGAGGAGAAAGAAAAGAAAGAGAGAAAGGGGGCTGGGGGAGGAAGGCTGAGAGGAAGGAAAGAAGGAAGGAAGGAAAGAAAATACACAAACTTGGAAAAATGAATGAAGCATCTCAACATGGATAACTAAGTCTTGCCAACAGGTTCAATTATGCAACAAGCAGACACACCCTTCTCGCTTCTTAGTCTCTAGGACACCATCTGTTCTTCTGTGGCAGGTAGATGCAGAAGCACCTGCAGACCAGAGGGCATGCCCACTATTCACAGGAGCGGGCATGGGAATGTGCTCAGGGTGACACCACCGAAGATAAAAGTTCCCTTGGCTTTCTAAAGATATGTAGTAATGCATTGAGAAATCATTCCATTGTTTTCCTACCCCAAACCTTTCTTAAAGCTTCTTTCACGTCCTTGTTTCTCAAAGAGTAGATGAGGGGGTTTAGCATTGGAATCACCACTGTATAGATCACAGCAACTGTGCAGTCCTGGGTCAGGGAGTAGCTGGACCTGGGGAGCAGGTACATAAAAAGTGTTGTGCCAAAGAAGAGGCAGACGGCAGTGAGATGGGATGCACAAGTGGAAAATGCCTTAAACCTGCCCTGGGCTGAGCTCATTCTCAGGATGGTGTTGAGAATTAAGAAGTAGGAGATCAAGATGGTGAGGATGCAGCTCAAAAGTCTGAAACCAGCAAAAATGAAGAGCAGGATCTCACACAGTAAGGTGTCCACACAAGACAGAGATAGGATGGGTGGTCCATCACAGAAGAAGTGAGTGACCACATGAGCACCGCAGAATTTCAGACGAAAGATACAGCTGGTGTGGATAAGATACAGCTGGTGTGGATAAGAGGAATCCTACACTGTAGGAGCCCACAATCAGCAAGGCACAGACGCCAGGAGATATGATGGCTGTGTAGAGCAGCGGGTTACAAATAGCGACATAGCAGTCACAGGCCATGGCAGCAATGAGATAGCACTCACTGGTGGCAAAACCCACATAGAAGAACATCTGAGTCATGCAGCCAAAATAGGAGATCACTTTCCTCTTGGCCAAGAAGTTCACCAGCATCTGGGGCACAACCGTGGAGGAGTAGCAGAAATCCAAGAAGGAGAGGCTCTTCAGGAGGGAGTACATGGGTGTGTGTAGGGTGGCACTCACATGGGTCAGGAGGAACATGACCAGGTTCCCCAGCAGAGTGGCAGTGTACATGCCCAGGAACACCACGAAGAGCAGCCTCTGGAGCCGGGGGTCGGTGGTGAGGCCCAAGAGCTCAAACTCAATCCCTTGGCTCAAGTTTCCCCCTTCCATGCTTCTCCAGTGCTCTGGGGTGGAGAAAGAAGGCACCACCATGAATGAGGTTGAACTACCTGGGGCTCTGACTGAGTTTAACTCTGCCTGAGGACAGCCTTCCAAAGATGAGTCTTACTGCAGGCATTTGGCTTTGTGGATGAAACCCTGTCATAGAGATGGTCTTCTCTCCTTGGTTGGTTGGTTAGTTGGTAAGCATTATTTTAGCAGCAATGGAAAATTTAAGAGAAATATCCACAATTTGGTCTTGGGGGATCTTAAAAATTCTACGTAATGAAACAGTCACTCACCAAGTATAAATTCATAGTTTTCCATATGCTTAGCTCTGTGTTCTCCCTATCAGAAATTCAAGAGTGCCTGACCTCGGGAAGCTTATATTCTAGAGACAGTATGTTTTGTGTTTAAGCCATAAATACTGTCAGACTACCAAGGTTCAAAGTTGGAACTTTACCATTAACAAGTCGTATAATCTTGGGAATGTTACTTTACCTTTCTGAGTTTCCATTTTTCCGTCTGTGAAATAAGGATAGCACCTGTCTCTAAAGATTATTATAAAATTCAATGAGTTATTTCATGCAGAGAACTTGAACAAATTCCAGCACACTGAGGAAGTTTAAATAAGTTTAACTATAAGCATTCTCACTAAGAAGGTAGACCCAAAACCTAAATACACATGATAAATGAGATGAACCCACAACAAAGCTTAGCAAGCAATCTACCACCTAACAGTATAGACAGAGACACACATGCTAAGCAGGCATGACTAAACAGGACTTTAGAGAGGCTGTCGATGGCTCATTGGCTCAGCTGGCCCTGTAAAATCAGCACTAGCCAGGCAGTACTGTGGGTACTTAAGGTAACAAGGGCTGAGAGTGTGGAGAGTGTGGTGTAAGACTGCATGGGGGAGCCTCCACCAACGAGAGAGTGCCCCTCATCATTCACAAAGCTGCCCGTCATTTCCAGAGAACAAAATCACTCTGGACTCAGGAGCTGTTGCAGCCAGCAAGGAAGGAACAAAGCATCTCCAAGAGTGAAGCTTTGTGAAAATGCCTTTTCTATTTAGAGAGTGAACAAGGCTGTGAATGCATCACCTAAACGCCACTCTCTCCTCTGCCCCATTGGCTCCTCTACCATGTCTTCCCAAGTAGTTACCTCTGGGTGTTGAACCAGTTAAGCACCCTGTGCTCTTTGGGGAGGACTCTCAGTTACAAAGACTTTGAAGCCAGCAGATGCAACTGAGTAGAACAAAAAAGGGCAAAAGTGAGCTGCCTCCTGCCCTGAGGAGAGTAAGTGTATAACACACCTGTGAAAAGTGTTGGGAGAATTTGGAACAGGAAAGAGCTGGGTTGAGCAGGCAAAGATTCTGACTAATTCCAATGGCATAATTTCCAGAATCATCAAACTACCTGGGCAGGAGAAGATTGTGGACAAACCAATATAGTTTCCAGACAGGGAATGGAGTCACTATTTGTGTTGATAGAATACTTTGAATAGTGACAAGAAAAATGCTTTTAGAAATGCCCAAAGAGGTAACATGGCCTACTAAAATTGAGACACAAAACGTAAGTCCAAATTTGAACAGAGAACATTAGCAACTGCTTTTAGAGCACATGGAATGCAATTTTGTGGCTTATTTCATGTCACATAGATGTAACATTCAGCTATCCTTAATCTAACAGCTGCCATTTTATGATAAATCCCACTATTGTAGAATGTGGGCAGTCCTAGATTTGGGTTGCAAATGCCTTTGGTGCCATTGGTGACAAAGGCCAATTCAACTTCAAGGCAAATTAGAGGACTTCAGATAAATGACTGTAAAACTCCCAGAGTGGAAATAACTTGCAGGCACTTCAAGAAAATAGAAAGATGGTCATTAAGAGTGGAGTAGAATTTTGAGACCCAGCTTTCCATCTTCTTTTCTTGATGGATTGTTTCAGTTTAGGTAACAGGTCTGCAAGTATCTCTCTGATTAAAAGAATAAACAAAAGAAGAGAAAAGTAGGAAGGTGAGCAATGCTCAGGACAGTGTGGATGAGGCAGGGGGCCTACACTGGGGTAGAGTGGTGGGATGGGATGGGGTAGGGTGGTGGGTAACACAGTGGATAGCTGATCAGAGCCTTCAGATTTATCACTTGCTTTAAACCCACTCTCTCTCTTCTCTTCCCCTTTCCTCTTTCATCTCTCTTCTCCAATCTGCACTAAATTCAAAATTATTTAGAATATAGAGTGACTCAAGGAAAGGATTAAGGAGTAACTGGCATCTCTGATAGTTGTTCAAAGGATGCTGGAATTACCACTATTTCTGTTGGCTACAGTTTGTACATGTGAATGAAATGTGGGAGGAAAACTTAAAGATGATCTTATCAAATGGGAATGGATTATGGAGTGAAGTGCATAAGAGTGAGAGCAAATGCCTGGGGTCTGTGGATGAGGGAGGGTGTAGGGAAGAAGCTCTGTTTATATCTGACTCATTGCCCCCTCCCTGGGATAGCACAGTAAGAGCACATGTGGATATGAAGGGCAGGCAGCCAAGGAAAGCAGCCAGTGAGATTCCTTGAGCAATAGTGATCCAAAACAATGGTTCTTAAACAGTACACTGCCTTGCCCAAGGTTATATGTGCAGATTCCAGATCCCAACCCACAGAAAATTTGATCCATTAGGTCTATAGCTTGCCCCCAAAGTATTAAACCATGGGGTATTTTCAGGAGCAGACACATCTTCCTGAGCCACATATAAATATCTATTCCTAGCTTGTTAGACTTGTCTGTGTCCTGGGAAATCAGCCTGTGGGTAGAATGGTCATCCTGGACATGCTCTTCCCTCCAGAAGACATACTGTGGTTAACAATTTCCAGAAATGTGGGTTCTACCTGATGATAATCTAACACCAGAGTGTTTCCTCCTTCAAAGTTGCTTCAGACGGCCTTAAGTAAACCATTGAATTCCAGCAAAGTATCTGGTTTGATGTCAGAGCTGTTGCTCTGAGAACACAAGCCTTCCACAGAAAAACAAAGACAAAGCCAGACTCATTGTGTTCGTAGACTGGGGATCAGAGCCTGCCACTGACTTTAGTCTGTCATGTTGTCAGAGGTGTGAGGCAGCCCCACTCTCTGCAAGCTCCTCACAAATGATCTTGTGTTGGCAGGAGCCACCCTAGAGCCGTCTTTTCCCCTGGCAGCCCAGCAGCTCACCACTAGGGAGGAGGATGTGTTCACTGATTAAAGTTTAGGAGGCAGGTGAGGAGGTGGGACTAATTGGCCCCATGTAGGCCCATTAAAATGTTTGAAAAGTTACTAGCATCTCTCAAGAGTCTACCTGTCAGGAACCAAGTGGCTGGGAAACTGGGAATGAAGGGAATAGATCCACACAGATCCCTGCAAATAGGCTGATCATTCACCCAAAAACATTACTCCACTTTGAACCTAAACTTAACTCTTATGTGATTATCTGTATTTCCTTGACACTGGAAAACCAAGTTTTTCTTTCTTCTATGCCAGTTACCCAATGTACATTTGTGCTGTAGATTAGAGCTGAGGACCTTCCTGCACTTCAAGATTATAGTCAAATTAGAGGCATGTTATGTGGTTCCCAAATAGTTGGGAATTTTCTAGGGCTCTTTCTCTTACTGGCTTCTAATTTAATAGCGTATGGTCAGAAAATACATTTTGTATGAGTTGATACTTTTGAATTTATTGAGACTTACTTTAAGGCTCAGAATAGGACCTATCTTGGTGAATGTTCTATGTACACTTGAATACATATTCTGTTCTGTTGAGTGGAGTGTTCTATCTATAACTGCCAATTAGGTCAAGTTGGTTGGAATTGTTGTTCAAGTCTTTCTAATCTCCAATTAATCTCATCCAGTGTATGTTTTCATATCAGACATTGTAAGTTTCATCTACAGAAGTTTGTTTTCGGTCTCTTTTTATATCTTGTCTTTACTCATTTTTTGTACATATAGAATACAATTATAATAACTGTTTTAATGTGCTTCTGTACTAACTCTAATATCTGTGTCATTTCTGCGTCAGTTTCAGCTGCCCTTGCTACCCTGAGACTAATGAAGGAACCAAGACCCTAAGTATCTTATCCATACCTCCAAAAAGCAGCCATCCACCCAAGGAGAGGAGGCCAGTCCATCTCCCATGAGTCCCACCTACCCCTCGCCCCCCCACCCCACTTATCACTCAACAGGGAACCCTCAGCTTGGGCCCACAGCCCCCATTCAGGGCTGATTACACAAGGTGATTGCTGACCTGTATCTCTCTGGGGTAGGGCCCCCAGGAGACAAGTGAAAAACTTTCAGCCACAACCACTGCTAAAGTTCATTCCTCTGATGCCTCCAAGTTAGGGAGGAAACATAAACCCTGAGAACACCCCAGAGCTGCAGGGAAGCCTGGGAGTGCCAAGCCACAATCTACAGGCAATGTTCAAGTGAGAGAGGAGGCCACACGTTTCCAACAAGGGTTCTTAACCAGGCTGAGTTGGGTGAAATGACAGAAACAATTCAGAATGTGGATAGGAATGAAGATCATCAAGATTCAGGAGAACAGCAAAACCCAATCCAAGGAAACTAAGAATCATAATAAAACGATACAGGAGCTGACTGACAAAATACCCAGTATAAAAAAGAACCTAACTGATCTGATAGAGCTGAAAAACACACTAAAAGAATTTCACAATGCAATCACAAGTATTAACAGCAGAATACATGATGCTGAGGAAAGAATTTCAGAACTTGAAGACTCTGCTTTCTGAAATAAGACAGTCAGACAAAAATCAAGAAAAAGTAAAAAAGGAATGAACAAAACCTCTGAGAAATATGAGATTATGCAAACAGGCCAAATGTATGAATCACTGGCATCCTTGAAACGGTCAGGAAGAAAGCAAACAACTTGGAAAACATATTTCAGGATATTGTACATGAAAACTTTTCCAACCCTTCTAGAGAAGCCAACAGTCAAATTCAGGAAATACAGAGAATCCTTGCAAGATTCTACACAAAAATGCTATCTCCAAGACACATAACTGTCAGATTTTCTAAGGTCAAAATGAAAGAATGTTAAAGGCAGCCAGAAAGAAAGGTCAGGTCATTACAAAGGGAACCCCGTCAGGCTAACGGTAGACTTCTATAAGCCAGAAGAGACTGGGGACCTATATACAATATCCTTTAAAAAAAAAAATCTTCAAGAATTTCATATCCAAACTAAGCCTCCTCAGTGAAGGAAAAATAAGATCCTTTTCAGGTAAGCTAATGCCAAGGGAGTTTATTACCACCAGACCTGCCTCATAAGAGATCTTGAAAAGGAAAGATCACTATCAGCCAATTCAAAAACACATTTACATACACAGACCACTAACACTATAAAGCAACCACACAAGCCAACATAATAACCAGCTAACAACACAACGACAGAGTCAAATCCACACACATCAGTATTAACTTTGAATGTAAATGCACTAAATGCCCCATTTAGAGAGGCACAGAGTGGCAAGCTGGACAAAAAAGCAAGTCCAATGGTAGACTATCTTCAAGAGACCTGTCTCACACACAATGACATCCATAGGCTCAAAATAAAGGAATGAAGAAAAATCCTCATTCATTTGGAAATCAGCAAATGGAAATCAGAAAAAAAGTAGGGGTTGTGATCCTAATTTCAGACAAAGCAGGCTTTAAACCAACAAAGATTAAAAGAGACAAGGAAAGGCATTACATCAGAGTATTAGTCCATTCTCATACTGCGATGAAGAAATACCTGAGACTGGGTGGGTAATTTATAAAGAAAAGAGGTTTAATTGACTCATAGTTCTGCATTGCTGGGGAGGCCTCAGGAAACTTACAATCATGGCAGAAGGCGCCTCTTTACAGTGACAGGGGAGAGTGAGCCCCAGCAGGGAAAATGACAGACGCTTATAAAACCATCAGATCTAATGAGGACTCACTCACAATCATGAGAACAGCATGGAGGAAACCACCTTCAAGATTCAACTACCTCCTACCAGGTTCCTCCCATGACACATGGGGATTATGGGAACTACAGTTCAAGATGAAATTTGGCTAACGACACAGAACCAAATCATATCAATCAATAAAGTGTTCAATTCAACATGAAGATCTAACTATCTTAAATATACATGCATCCAACACAGGAGCATACAGATTCATAAAGCAAGTTCTTAGAGACCTACAAAGAGACTTAGCCTCTCACACAATAATATGCCACTGACAGTATTAGACTGATTTTCAAGGCAGAAAGTTAACAGGATATTCAGTACCCGAACTCAACATTGGACCAAATGGATCTGATTGACCACTACAAAACTCCCCACTCAAAACAACAGAATATACCTTGTTCTCATCACCACATGGCACATACTCTAAAATTAATCACACAATTGGACATAAAACAATCCTCAGCAAATACAAAAGAACCAAAATCATACTAAACACACTCTGTAGACCACAGAGCAATAAAAATGGAAATCAAGACTTAAAAAATCACCTAAAACCATGCAATTACATTGAAATTAAAAGTCTTCAATGGCTTTGGGTGGGTAATAAAATCATAGCAGAAATCAAATTTTTTGAAACTAATGAGAACAAAGTTACAACATATCAGAACCTCTCAGACACAGCTAAGGCAGTATTAAGAGGAAAAATTATAGCACTAAGCTCCTTAGGTAAAAGAAAGACCTCAAATTAACAATTTAACATTACAACGGAAGGAACTGGAGAAGCAAGAGGAAATCAACCCCAAAGCTAGCAGAAGACAAGAAATAACCAAAATTAAAGCTGAACTGAAGGAGATTGAGACATGAAAAAACCCATTCAAAAGTTCGACAAATGTAGGAGTTAGGTTTTTAAAAAATAATAACAACATAGATAGGCCACTAGCTAGACTAATAAAGAAGAAAAAAGAGAAGATCCAAATAAACAAAATCAGAAACAATAAAAGAGATGCTATCACTGATCCCACAGAAATATGAATAACCATCAGAGACTACTGTGAACACCTCTTTGCACACAAACTAGAAAACCTAGAAGACATGGATAAATTCCTGGATGTATATACCCTTGCAAGACTGAGCCAGGAAGAAATTGATTCCCTGAATAAACCAATAACAATCTTCAAGATTGAGTCCAGTCATGAATAGCCTACCAAACAAAGAAGGCCCAGGACTCAGTATATTCACAGCCAAATTTTACCAGATATACAAAGAAAAGCTGGTATCACTTCTACTGAAACGATCCCAAAAAATTGAGGAGAGACTCCTCTCCAACTCATTTTTTTTTTTTTTGAGACGGAGTTTCGCTTCTGTTGCCCAGGATGGAGTGCAATGGCACAATCTCGGCTCACGATAACTTCTGCCTCCTGGGTTCAAGTGATTTTCCTGCCTCAGCCTCCTGAGTTAGCTGGGATTACAGGAATGTGCCACCACCCCCAGCTAATTTTGTATTTGTAGTAGAGACGGGGTTTCTCCATGTTGGTCAGGCCGGTCTCAAACTCCTGACCTCAGGTGATCCGCCCGCCTCGGCCTCCCAAAGTGCTGAGATTACAGGCATGAGCCACCATGCCTGGCCTCTCCAACTCATTTTATAAGGCCAGCATCATCCTGATACCAAAACCTGGCAGAGACACAACAAAAAAAGAAAACTGCAGGTCAATATCCTTGATCAACATTGATGCAAAAATCCTCAATATAATACTTGCAAATCAAATGTAGCAGCACACCAAAAAATAATCCATCACAATGAAGTAGGCTTTATCCCTAGGATGCAAGATTGGTTCAACGTACACATTTATTGATATAAATCATTATTGATATAAATCAATAAATGTGATGCATCACATAAACAGAACTTTTAATAAAATTCAACATCCCTTCATGTTAAAAACTCTCAACGAACTAGATGTTGAAGGAACATAACTCAAAATAATAAGAGCCACATATAACAAACCCGCAGCCAGCATCATGCTGAATCGGCAAATGCAGGAAGAATTTTCCCTGGAAACCAGCACAATACAAGGATGCCCTCTCTCACCACTTCTATTCAACATAATATTGGAAGTCCTGGCCAGAGCAATCAGGTAAGAAAAAGAAATAAAGCACATTCAAATAAGAAGAGAGAAAGTCAAAGTATCTGTTTGTAGATGACATGATTCTGTATCTAGAAAACCCCATAGTCTTGGTCCAAAAGCTCCTGCAGCTGATAAACTGCTTCAGCAAAGTCTCAGGATACAAACTCAGTGTGTGAAAATTGCTAGCACTCCTATACACCAACAACAGCAAAACCATGAGCCAAATCAGGAATGCAATCCCATTCACAATTGCCACAAAAAGAATAAAATACCTAGGAATACAGCTAACCAGGAAGGTGAAAGATCTCTACAATGACAATTACAAAACACTGCTCAAGTAAATCAGATGACACAAACAATGGAAAAACATTCCATCCCCATGGATAGGAAGAAACAATATCATTAAAATGGCCACATTGCCCAAAGCAATTTACAGATTCAATGCTATTCCTATAAAACTGACAATGACATTCTTCACAGAACAAGAAAAAATTATTTTAAAATTCATACGGAACAGAGGCCGGGTGCAGTGGCTCATGCCTGAAGTCCCAGCACTTTGGGAGGCCGAGATGGGAGGATCACCTGAAGTCAGGAGTTCGAGACCAGCCTGACTAACATGGAGAAACCCTGTCTCTACTAAAAACAAACACACAAGAAAAAAAAAATTAGCCAGGCGTGGTTGGTGACACATGCCTATAAACCCAGCTACTCAGGAGGCTGAGGCAGTAGAATCACTTGAACCCAAGAGGCGGAGGCTGCGGAGGGCCAAGATCATGCCATTGTACTGCAGACTGGGCAACAAGAGTGAAACTCCATTTCAAAAATAAATAAATATAAATAAAATAAAATTCATATGGAACCAAAAAGCCAAAGTATCCAAGGCAACTCTAAGCAAAAAAAAAAAAAAAAAAGCAACAACAAAACAAAGCTGGAAGCATCACGTTCCCCAATTTCAAACTACTCTTAGCTATGGTAACCAAAACAGCATGGTAGTAACACAAAAACAGAAACACAGAATAATAGAACAGAATAGAAAGCCCAAAAATAAGGCCACACCTAGAACCACCTGATCTTCAACAAACCTGACAAAAACAAGCAATGGGGAAAGGATTCCCTATTTAATAAATGGTGCTGGGATAACTGACTAGTCATATGCTAAAGACTGAGACTGGACCCCTTCCTTACAGCATATACAAAAATCAACTCAAGATGGATTAAAGAGTTAAATGTAAAACCCAAAACTGTAAAAACACTAGAAGACAACTAGGCAATACCATTCTGGGCATAGGAATGGGCAAAGATTTCATAACAAAGACACCAATAGCAATCACAGCAAAAACTGAGAGGCTGGGCATGGTGGCTCATGCCTGTAGTCCCAGTACTTTTGGAGGCCGAGGTAGGAGGATCACTTGAGGCCAGGAGTTCAAGACCAATCTGGCTAACATAGACCCTGTCTCTTTAAAAAAAAAAAAAATTGAAAAAACTGACTAACAGGATCTAATTAAAGGTAAGGGCAGGCCGGGCATGATGGCTCATGCCCATAGTCCCAGCACTTTGGGTGACCAAGGTGAGCCGATCACTTGAGGTCAGGAATTCGAGGCCAGCCTGGCCAACACATTGAAACCTCGTTTCTACTAAAAATACAAGAAAATTAGCCAGGCGTGGTGGCAGGCGACTGTAGTCCCAACTACTCAGAAGGCTGAGGCAGGAGAACCACTTGAACCTGGGAGGCAGAGGTTGTAGTGAGCCGTGATTGTGCCACTGCACTCCAGCTTGGGTGACAGGGTGTGACTCCCTCTCAAAAAAAAAAAAAAAAGTAAGAGCTTCTGCGAAAAGAAACTATCAACAGAGTAGACAGACAACCTATAGAATTGGAGAAAATATTTGCAAACTATGCATCTGACAGAAGTCTAATATCCAGCATCTATCTATAAGAGCTTAAATTTACAAGAAAAAAACCACCCCATTAAAAAGTAGGAAAAGAACATGAACAGACACATTTCAAAAGAAACCATGTGGCCAAAAAGCATATGAAAAAATGATTAATATCACTGATCATTAGAGAAATGCAAATTAAAACCATAATGAGATACCATTTCACACTAGTCAGAATGGTTATTATTAAAAAGTCAAAAATACTGCTGCTAAGGTTTCCACTACAGATGCAAGAAAAACATGTCCTTGCACTTTCCATCTGTCTAATTGTGGCAGCGGAGATTGAATAGAGGAGTACAGGGTAAAAACGGGAAGATGATACTTGAGACAGGTTGGTCACCAGTCTGGGAGTGCAGTGGCACAAGTGGCTCACTACATCTGCCTCCTGGACTCAAACCATCTTCCCTCCTCAGCCTCACTAGTTGCTGGGACTACTGGCATACACCCTTATGCCCAGCTAATTTTTGTAGAGACCTGGTCTCACTTAGTTGTCCAGGCTGGTCTCAACTCCTGAGCTCCAGATCTGCCCACCTCAGCCTCCTAAAGTGCAAGCCCAGCCTGGGAGGAGAAATAGTCCCTACCACCCTTACCTCATTGATTACATTTGTTAAAGGTTAGAAGCAAGCCAGTGACTCTGGTCTGCTTGAACATGTGAATCTAGTGATTGAGCAATCTGGAGTTTGTCCTAGTGTCCAAACTCTGAGCCAGACACTAATTGTGTGAACATCCCCCAAACCCCCATGATTGGAAATAAATACATATTGGGAACTTCAAACTTGGAAAAAAAAAAAAGTCAAAAATAACAAATGCTTTTAAGTTATGGAGAAAAGGGAATGGTTATACACTGTTGGTGGGAGTGTAAATTAGTTCAACCATTGTGGAAAGCAGTGTAGCTATTCCTCAAAGAGCTAAAAACAGAACCACCATTTAACCCAGCAATCCTATTACTGTGTATATACCCAAAAGAATATAAATCGTTCTACCATAAAGACACATATATGCATATGTTCATTGCAGCACTATTCACAATAGCAAAGACATGGAATCAACCTAAATGCCATCAATGGTAGACTGGATAAAGAAAACATGGTACATATATACCATGGAATACTCTACAGCCATTAAAGAAAGAATGAGATCATATCCTTTGCTAGAACACAGATGGAGCTGGAGGCCATCATCCTTAGCACACTAACAGAGGAACAGAAAACCGAATACCACATGTTCTCACTTATAAGTAGGAGCTAAATGATGAGAACACATGGACACAAAGAGAATAACAACAGACACTGGAGCTTACTTGAAGGTGGAGGGTGGAAAGAGGTACTAGGCTTAGTACCTGGGTGACAAAATAATCTGTACAAAAAAAGTCCCATGACACAAGTTTACCAATATAGCAAACCTGCACATGTATCCCTGAACCTAAAATAAAAATTTTAAGAAAAGTAAAAACAGCTTTGAGGTATAATTAATATACCATACAATTCACACATTTGAAATGTACAAAACAATGGTTTTTAGATTAACTCAACGTGGATAGAAATAACAAAATTTTTTAAGAAATGGTTTTAAAAATATATTTACACATATGTGCAACCGTCGCCACAGCTAGTTTTCAAACATTTTTATCACATGAAAGAGAAACGCCACACTCTTTAGCTGTCACTTTCCTACCCCTCTGCTTCTATTCCCACCTCAGCCTTAAAGAAACACTAATCTACTTTCTGTCTCTATAGATTTCCCTATTCTGGACATTCATTTGAATGAAATCATAAAGTCTGTGGTTTTTTGTGGCTGGTTTCTTTCACTTTGCATAATGTTTTCAAGGTTCATCCGTGTTGTAGCATGGATCAGTATTGCATTCTTTTTATGGCCAGATAGTATTCCATTGTATGGATATACCATATCTTGTTTATCCATTCTTGAGTTGATGGACCTTTGGGATGTTTTATCCTTTTAGCTAATATGAATAATTCTGCTATAAACATTTATGCCCCAGTTTCTATGGGCATGTTTTCATTTTTCTTGGGTATATACCTAGGAGTGGAATTGCTGGGTCGTATCCTAACTCTGTTTAATCGTTTGAGGTACTGCCAGATTGTTTTTCAAAGCAGCTGCATACTTTTACATTCCCACTACCAGTGTAAGAGGGTTCTAATTTCTCCACATCCTCACCAACACTTGCTCTTTTCTGACTTTTTTATTCTAGCCATCCTAGTTGGTTTGAAGCAGTAGCTCACTTTTGTTCCTAATGACTAGTGATGTCGAGCATCTTTTCATGTGAGTTTGTTTTGTTTTGTTTGCTATTTGTGTGTCTTATTTGAAGGAACATCTATTCAGATCCTTTGCCCATTTTTAAATTGGGTTACATGTTTTTCTATTATTGAATTATAAGAGTTTCTTATATATTCCAGCTACAAGTCACTCATCAGATATAGATTATTTACAAATATTTCTCCCATTGAATGAGTTGTCTTTCACTTTCTTGATGGTGTCTTTTGAAGCACAAAGGTTTACATTTTGATACAGTCCAATTTACCTGTATTTTCATTTGTTCACGCTCTTGGTGTCATATCTGAGAATCCTTTGCCAAATCCAAGGTCATGAATATTTACCTTCTAAATGTTTTCTTCTACAGTTTTGCACTTTTTATTCTTACACGTAACTCTTTGGTCTATTTTGAATTAATTTTTGGTGTAAAGTCGGGGTTCAGCTCTGGCTGGAAGTGAAGACGAGCGTGTGTTCTTGGCTGCAGTAGTCTGGAATCCAATATTCCTCTCTAGAGTGGTCTTGTTTCAAATACCACACACTGTCACCTTTCTTGCCAAACTTGTGTATATTTTCTCAAATAAATATTTGTTCATTTCCTGCTTACCCTTAGGACCATTTCTAGAGACTTCATGTGGTTAGTTTGTGTGTGTGTGTTTAATAATTTTCTTTTTTTTTTTGAAATGAAGTCTCTCTAACTCGATCAAGACAGTTGAAGGTGAGCAAAAGAAAAAAAAAAAAAAAAAGAAAGAAATGAAGTCTCACTCTGTCTCCCAGGCTGGAGTGCAGTGGCACAATCTTGGCCCACTGCGACCTCCACCTCTCAGGTTCAGGTGATTCTCCTGACTCAGCCTCTCAAGTAGCTGGGATTACAGGTGTGCCCCACCACGCCCGGCTAATTTTTGTATTTTTAGTAGAGATGGGGTTTCACCATATTAGCCAGGCTGATCTGCAACTCCTGGCCTCAAAGGATCCACCCACCTTAGCCTCCCAAAGTGCTGGGATTACAGGTGTGTGCCACCAGGCCCAGCCTATTTTGGTTAGTCTTTTCCTATTCCTTAATGTTCAACTTTCCTGTGCCATTATGTTTGCAGAATTTCCCAAGCAGACCTGAAACCTGCTGCTTCTAGGATGATGATACACCTAGAACATTTATTTCAGATGTAACTGACCTCACAGTAAACCTTCAGAAATGTACTGAGGCTTTATCAAAAGAGCTGGTATGACTAGGCAGAAATAAAACAAACCCTATGAAAGAAACTTTATTAAGGATGGAACAGAATTTTTGTTTCAGTCAGTTGTATCATAGGTAGCTGAATGCCTTTGTGAAGACTTGAAAACCAAGAATAATTACCACATTGATAGAGTGCTGCTGTGTCTTCTTTATGCAGGTATCTTTATGCAGTTAATTTCTCATATCCTTTACTTATAAATAAATTCGTGTCTTAAAAGATTTCATCATCACTCTCAGTTTCATCTTTAGACAGTTTTCCTAAAAGTATCCTAAATTTAATATTTACTACTTTTTTTAAAAATTGACTACTAAAAAGTATATGTATTTATGATTTACAACATGATGTTTTGATATATGTCTACATTGTAGCATGGCTAAATCAAGCTACTTAACATGTTCACTACCTCACATACTTAACATTTTTGTGGTTAGAATACTTAAAATGTCTTAACAATGTATTGTTATTGGCTGTAGTTGCCATGATATACAATAGATGTCTTGAATTATTTCCTCCTGTCCAGATAAAACTTTGTATTCTTTGACCAAAGTCTCCACAATCCCTCCACCTCACAGATTCTGGTAACCACCATGCTATTCTCTGCTTCTAGAAGTTCAACTCTTTTTTTTGTTTGTTTGTTTGTTTTTTTTGTTTTTTTTTTTTTTTGAAAGAAAGAAAAAGAGAGGAAAGAAAGTGAGAGTGAAAGAAAGGAAAAAAAAAGAATGTACGAGAGAAAGAAAGAGGAAGAGAAAGAGAGAGAGAGAACGGGATTCTTGTTCTATTGCCCAGGCTAGAATGCAGTCTAAAAATGGGTATTAAAAACCTCTTTTATGCCAATAATTGTGCTTAACAA